>JAFVLL020036808.1:27800-69080 GCA_021397915.2 Tor tambroides | reverse complement strand
TAAAAAAAAAAAAAAAAAAAAAGGTGAGAGGAGAAAAAATACAAAATAAATAAATAAGAATAAATAATAAAAAAGAGCTAAAGGAGGCAGCAATCAAAGATTTGGAGCTTTAGCAAGAGAGGCAGAAAGCAGATCAGGTTAAGCTCATTATTCCATAGTGTCTCGTCATGTGGTTCATCCCCACTCTCTCCTCTGTCTGTTTCTCTCTTTCTAAGACTTGCTGCCCCGTCTTTTGTGGCGCACTTACAGATTTGGCTGTTGCAGAAATGTACTGGACCACCATCTCCCGTTTAGTGCTCAGGTCCTTTCCTCGCAGGGGGGCCTTGCGCTCTTCGTTCAGGTTCATGTCCTCCTGCAGACGCATACAAAAATATAATATATTATAATAAATATATTCTATTAAATACAACAATTTAATTTTAAATATTTGACTATAGTTTAACATTTTTTTTTTTTTTTTGTGGAAATCAACTCTGAAAATTGTTCTCAATGCACATTCATTACCACAGTAAGGACACTGTCCTATAGAGCCAAGGTTAGATCGAGTAATGAATCCTTGATATATGTTTATCAATTCCATGACAAGTCAAGGAGATGTTGTATGCACAAAGAGTCTTTTCTCCTGAGGCTGCATTTCTATGGAGCCATTCTGCCCTCTTGTGAAGAGAAATGGGACTGTGTGTTCTATGCATTTAAACGAGACCTGTGAGTGTGTGGGTGTCCGCAAAGAAGAAATATGTAATGACAGACAATGGAAATACTAAAGGAGGAAAGGGTGAGGGTTGGTGATTTCTAAGCTACTAGTACATCTTTTCATCAAGCTTAATTTTTTTAACTCAAGGTAACACTTTAAAAAAAGCCACTTTGAAAACTGTTACTCTGTGTTTGCTATATGTGGCTAACAGCACATTCACTGAATTGGTGATAAAGTGAAGGACATCTTTTCAAAGATGAACATTTCAATAGTTTTACATCAAGCCACTCTCTCTCCTCTCTACTCACGTAATACAAGGCCTTTAATGAATTAGTGAGCCCTGTTGATGTGGCATCTTAATTGGCTCCTTAATCCAGTTCCCGGTCTCCAGTATGATTTACCCATCATAATTAATTATGTCCTCAAAGCTTGGAATTATTAAATCAAAGGCCAGGGCCGGCATAATTGATTCATTTTATGGAAGCAGCCGGATCCACTGATGCAAAAGTATAAATAAGTGCCTTTTTTCCTCTTCAGCTGCAATTTGAGACTGGTTGCTTCATACTCCAACTTGAAACTCTATTAATCTCAGTGCCGAGGAAACTTCATAAAGTCATCCAGAGGAACAATAAAACTACCAATACAGACCATTAAAAATAAGAGAATACGGTGTGTACGGGATGCGAGTCTGATCTCCCAAGGGCACAGAGGAGAAGTGCCAGGAAAATGGGAATCAGTAGATCTATGTCTCACTTTAAATTGTTGTGGAGAGTGGCCAAGTTTCCCAGAGGAAAAAAAAGGCATAATTTTTCATGTTTGATCTTGGTCAATTGGGTTGTTTTGCGGTGGACTTCTGAAGAACTCTCCAAAATAGAAGCAATCCGCTTAGGCTTGTAAGGACAGCCGAAAGAACACTTATTAGTCAAAGTGCCATAAATCAAAATAAGCCAAATGTACTTTTGAGAGTCCAGAGGCGTATACAAGCCAAAAGTTCAAGGAGAAGCTATTTCTCCGTCAATCTGGAAGAAAGGCAACAGGATTGACACAATTACGCCGCCACTGATATTTCAGTGCATCTAGCACATATACTGAATAGGTAAAGTACATGCAACAGAAGGCAAAAACTACATTGGATGTCCCCCAAAACAGCTAGAAGAATGGAAAAATGGCATCTGAGTGTGCTGACCAAATGCTCCCCAAGTACAGTTTGGAGAGGGAGGATGAAGAGCAGTTTGGGGAGGGGGGGGGGGTGATTGCAACTGCAGGGGTAATGGCCTGACCTCATCAATCCCAGAGTCCTTCTCCAGACCAGGCGAATCTCTGTCTATCTGAATGCTAATGGTGCTAGAGGAATAGCTGTGGTTGACTGAATGATGATGCAAACCGGAGGAGCTGGCATGTCACATCCTGCCAGCGCTGTTTCTCAGCACGAGAAGCGCGTTGAGAAGCGCGTTAAGAGCCTTCACCCGTGTCTTAACACGCCGTCACCCAGCTCATGAAAGGATTTACCGCTGTGCATTTTTATCAGGCCTTGAGCCCAGCTGCGCACATGCACACACGGTGGCAAGGACGGTGACACTGGCTCTCTCTCCTCATGCGTGCATTAAGGTGAGAATATCATATGCTTAGTGCCATGGCCACTAACCTCCTTCATCAAAGAGCTGGGGCTTTCATTTGTCGAAGAGCTCCTGTGTTTACCAGAGCCCTTTGATGACTGACCACATTAGTGCACCCTTATTTTTCTTGCACTGAGCCATGCTCTGCACTGCAATCTCAGAGATCTGCCCACCGGCATTAAAGTGTGTTGGGAGGGGGCTCATTTATTTGCATTTGGTCAATGCTTCGAAGTTTGTATATTGAAGAACGACCTCAAATTTAGCCTTAAAACTGATGATGTGAATCAATACCTTTGTGCGCAACAAGCATGCAGGAGGGAAACATGAGTATAAAAGATCTCCCACAGCTTCATATATTAGGCTGATTGTGGTTTTGTTTTGTGGCTCATGAATCTTTTCTATATGGAGGCCAACTGACTAGCTGATTCATAACCTCAATGTCAATGACAGCTGGAAGACTAAAGCGTTTTTCCCTCAATTGCTTCATTATGATTATTATGCTTTCAATACAAAAAAAGCCAATTCCACTCCATGCAACATGTTTCAGGCCTGTAAACCTGCCTGGCTTGTCAAGCAGCAAATTGAAGCCCAGCTTTAATGTTCCGCTATCTTGAGAACAAAAACAGCAATTGAGAGGTTATGTGAGTGACAGGCAGTTACTAACGCAACAAGAAAATATGGAGGGCCAAGAGTCTCTGGCGGGTGGAAGATTGGTGCAAACATTTGAAACAAACGAACAAATCAAACTGATTATAGCCCACCATGTCAGAGAATGCAAGGCAATTACGGAAAATGTGCTGTATGACTCAGTTCTACATATGACCAGGCCATCTGGTCACAAGCACAGAACATTTGAAAACAGCAGAAGATAGGCACAGGTATAACATTTTAAAGCTTTAAAGAAATATACAATATCCGCCTAAATGCTATAAGATTAATGAAAAGCAAGCACGAAGGCAAAATTAGACACCGGGGGACGCTGTTCAGCTATATGTTCTACCGTCACATTAAAATAATTGTAGTTGCTCTGCAACTACAAGAAATGGATTCCCTCAAGACCACAATTCAGTAAGGCAAAAGATATAAATACCATGTTTGATATCAAAGATATCTGGTCCCAAGAAACACAAGAACCAACAATGTTTGATGTCCAACCTGACGCAACGTGTCGAAATGCCCAATATTTTATATGATAGCTACAGCACAGCAAACAAGGTTTTTTTTTTGTTTGTTTTTTTTAAAAGATGACCTCAATTTTATCTATTCGTCACCTGATTCAAAAAATACTTTAGTACGAAGGTCAACTGGACAACAGCTTTCTCAATTTCTAATTTTCTCATTTACAGAATGAATGCATGAATGAATGAATACACTAGCAGCAGTCAAACGTTTTTACATTTTGTTAAAAAGAAATTAATATTTTTTTCAGCAAGCATGCATTAAATTGATCAAACGTGACAAAAACGTAAAATTGTATTTCAAATAAATGCTGTTCTTTTAATCTTCCTATTAATCATGTGACACTGAAGACTGGAGTAATGGCCGCAGACTGGCTTTGCCATTGCATTTTAAAATAAATTAAATTAATTAAATTAATTTAAAAAATAAATAAATTTAAAAAAAAAAAATGTTGTTTTAAATTATAATAACATTTCAGAATATTACTGTTTCATTGTATTTTTAGTTAAATAAATGCAGCACTGCTGAGCATTTTTTCAAATATATATAAAAAAAAAATCTTTCTGGAAGAAACTGGAAAAGGTAATGAACTATGTATGTAATTTTTTGTAAGGTTCACTTTTGCTAAATGTCTTTGATATAAAAAAAAAAAATTACAAATCTGACTGACCTGCAAACAATATTATATCAAGTAAGTACCTGTAATTTATTCAGATTAGAAAGCAAAAAGAAATATCAATAGAATGCCTTTGCAAGCAACACACAGAACAAAACTATTGAGCTATTGTTCACCACACAGATGGTAAGCAGTCCACATAAACGCTGCCTCTTGAAAAATATGTCAAAGAATTTGACTGGTGGGGAGCGCAGTAAACTTTCGCCTTTGACGCAAGTACCGGTCAATTATCAATGTGTATGGTATCAACCTAATGAGGTGTACAATTCACTGTGGAGCCTGGAAGGCAGTTTAGAGTACATAAAATGGGCACCGAAGATCAGTTCTGCTCAGGTGCTGCGAAATTGGCAGAGTTTCCGATCTACAGACAATAAATCCACAGAAACAGTCAAATAATAAAAAAAGCATCACAGACAGACTCTGCTGTGACAGATGCAGGTCGGGGAGAGCTCTGACCCAAAAAAAATAACACAAAGCAAACATTTTTCTTATCTGGGAAATAATCCTTCCATTGTTCTGCAGCCAGATTTTGTTATTTGACTTGTCTAGGCCAAAACAAGCATGAGTTCAATTGAGGCCAGTGTATGCAGCAGTCCTGTCGGTTTTGGTGTCTTGGGGACTGAAGAGAGCGTGTGTGTCTATGTACAGATAAACAGAGCGGGAAACTTCACAGGTAGGGTGAAGACTGCATTCAGCCCTCACCGCAAGTAAAATAAAACTGTTTAGACAATAATGCGCTGCTTCTCCCTATCTGTAACAGTAGCTTGTTCTATCCTACGTGGTGGATGCTCTATTGACAGCTGTCAACATATCACACTTAATGACAGAATTAGCGAGAAGAGTCATGCATATAAAAGCTTGGTAGCTAATGTATATTCTCTCCCAGAGGGGAAAACGAACAAGTGTCAAGTCTAGCCAATGCTCAGTTAATGCAACCTGTCGGCAGAGAGCGCAAAGCTCTCAAGTCCCATTTTCCACTCGTGATTGACAGCAGAAGAGAGATGAGGAAAGATAAGGTGTCTTTGATGATCTATGCATCGTAAACGTGACTTCACTACTACGGAAACATGAGGAAACAAATGAGTCACTAACGCACTGGGCTACAGATCTTTGGTTTCAATTCCAGGTAGGATACAGGCCATTCTACAAATGACTAAAACAAAACATAACCTACTACACAAGTACTCCCTTGTGAAAAAGTAGTACACTTTAGCACACTTTACTAAATAAAAACATGCTTACAAGGTTCAAAAAGAACTTATGAAAATGTAGAATTTAAAAGAATTAGCTTAAGTGCAAACTGAATGTAACGTTTTCTGACATGTTAAATAAAATGTTAATCGCAATTAAATGAAAATGTAGCATAGTTAAACTTATTTTTCATTGAAGTAACTGAACTTTAAAGTGCTTTTTGAAACATTTAAGTAGGACTTAAAGGGGTGGTTGACTGCTTTTTTTCTAGGCTTGACTGTGTTTATGGGGTGCAGTCAAACATATGTTCATGCTTAGTTTTTTGAAAAACGCATTATTTTTCACATAATTTACCTCTATTCCACACCTCTCAGAATCGCGATTCATATACGAATAGATTTTTACGTGCACCCCTAGTTTTCTCTTCCTCTTCTCTAAAGCAGCGTAGCATGGCCTCGCCCCTTTGCTGCATGTTCCCGGGGGCGGGGTTTATCTGGGTCCGTGACCGTATCCCACAGCCAGGAGGCCTTTCGTTGTAGTCCCTTACCTGTCGTTTTTGTAGGCATTAAGGCGCGGTCACACTAGACTTTGAGCATGCGAAATCGTTTCGCATGCTGCAACGGTCGTGATATGACGTCACGCTGTGCAGCGTCTTTTCAAAAACTTAAATTCAACACAAAACATACAATCTACTCCACTTTCCTGCAGCGCTGCAGTTTTAAATTTGTTCTTTTAATTCAGATACCAGGTCATGCTGTGACGTATCGATCTGCCGTTGGTCACACGGTATCACGTGATGCGAATTCGCAGGACAGAGTTCACCAAGTTTGAACTTTGGAACGCAGCGAAATGCGAAACTTTTCGCACGGGCTTGCGTTTCCGGTCTGACGCATTTGCATGCATATGAATGGAAGTCAATTGAACGAAAAGTGCAGTGTGACCGCCCCTTTAAACTGCCAGAATTTTAAAAGACGATATCTCAGTTTGCATTGAACTTTCAGCTTCGTAACTTTGCAGATATTGTTTATGCTCGAACAGCAACATTACACACTAACGTTAAAAAAGGGAAATCACAATCAACCACCCCTTTAAATGTATCTTTATATGTAATTTCATATTTGTCTCTTTGAAATATGGTTAAGTTTTCATTTTAATGAAAAATGTTTAAATTTAGTATATTTAAAATATATGAACTTTAATTGTAATACCAAATAACACACTAGAGTTAAAATTAAAATCAAGTACTTCACATGTGCTATAGTATGTTAATCAGCACATCAAAATTAGTGTACTTAATTGCACGATTTAAAGTAAACTTTATATTTGGCATATTTTTTGTAATAAGAACTCTCCTCTTCCACAAGGGCTTTGTAAACTAAATGCTTGAGCAAAATCCTTGTTAAACTCATTTTAGTTTCTGGCCAAGTGTGCGAGAGGCGAAATGTCACTGAGAAGTCTGGTTCTGATGGCCTAATTGACACCCTTAACATGAGCTCCATGCTTTGATATGTATCAGTGAAAAAGGGCATCTGAGGTCATACAATGCCTGGAGCACAGTGCAGATCCCAGTGCAGATTGAAAACAAACTCACCATCATCTTCTCAAACAAGTCCACAATCTCTTTCTCTGACAGGTTCATGGAGCGCTCGTCGAAGAGTGGCTGGGGCACAGGCAGCTCGGTCTGGGTGGAGATAGGGTCTGTGGGGTGCTGGATAAGAGGTTTCTCCTTCTTCATGCCTTGCTTTCGAAAACTGGTGATTCTGTCACGCTGGAAAGACAGTTGAGTTAAAGTGAAGTAAATAACTGGTGCATATGTCAGAACATATAAACAGCACACATATCTGACAGTGGAAATGCTAATGCTGTGCAAGGCCTTCTGAAGAAGCCGTTTAACTTTTACGGCCCTGTGAAATACCTCTGTTGATGTATTTCTTACTAAGACAGTAAGTTTAGAAGCGGCACGTAGGCGTATAAAGGCATAAAGGGTTTGTCCATTTTTTTCAAGGGAAAGCACATTTGAAAGCATTTGATTAGACAAAAATCTCTGAAGTTCAACATTAGCCATCAATGTTTTTGTAAAAGACAAAAAAGATGCATTAAATTGATCAAAAAATGACAGTAAAGACATTAACATTTCTATTTCAAATAAATGCTGTTCTTTTAAATTTACATTCAACAAAGACTCCTGAAAAAATGTATCATAGTTTTCACAAAAATATTAAGCATCACAACTGTTTTCAACATTGATAAGACGAAATGTATCTCGAGCAAAAAAATCATAATATTTGAAAGATTTCTGAAGGATCATGTCACAATGAAGATTACAGGAATAAATAACATTTTGAAATGTTATTTTAAATTGTAATGATATTTCAAAATATTACTGTTTTTACTGTATTTTTGATCAAATAATTGCAAATAAGTGGCCTCAAAGCTAATACACTTGGACTAATAACCACAAAACTCTCCTTACGATTTCATGGAGGTCTTTTTAAGTTAGTAAAAAACAGTTTGGTTGCTTATTATAAAGTTTTAAAATATAGTTTAAAGTTCATAGCCTGACATTTGACTCACCTGTTCCCTTGTTACTTTACCTTTCCAAGCTGTACTTTTAAAAGCAAGGGGTGATATTACCTGTGTCATCTTTCCATTTGTTCATGTTCACTTTACAGTCATAATGAATACAGAGACAATATCACAGACAACATTCTGGACTACATTAGACGGCAAAATGTGACTATGATGTGTTTAAAGTCTCTAATTAGAAAGAGATGTGAGCGGCTTCTGCCGGCATTCCAGTCATGGGTTACTGGCTCAGAGAGAGTGAAAACAGACCATGCACTAGTAGTCACTGTTAGTCTGTCATTGAAAACAGAGGGAACATGCATTTATGGATGAATTCAAAACAAATGAATGAAAAGAATCAAAACACACTCTGTTGTAAATTGAAAGTGTTCAACGAGAGACCAAAGTCAAAATGAAGACAAGGTCTGACAACTTATCATGAACGATTGCATCAAGTTGCCATGTGTCTGCTTGAACTCCGGCTTGCTCACCTGGAGTGAACTTTAGACTGATTGATTATGACGGAACTGATGACAGGGTGATAAAAAAAAAAAAAATTAAAAAAAAAATGTTTTGCTTTGCTTTTTTGTCTTTGATCTCTCTTTGTTGATCACTTCACTTTAACAACACTCTGGTAGTCGTGGCGAAGATGAGAAAAAGAAGAAAAAAAAACATAAGAGAAAAAGAAAGACACACAAAATAAAAGAAACAGACACCTTACCATGTCATCAGCCAATGTTTTTATGTGTATGTTCTGTTGAAGGGAAGGGACAACATAGAAATGAGGGCCAACGGAAACACTGTTGTGCCTTTGTGCACGGGAGAACCCATAACCACATGCAATAAATGACAGATTTATGCAACAAAAAAAAATCTACTAAATAAAAAGGCTTATCAGATCATAAGAAAACAACTAACTGCAGCAGAGAAAGTGAACTCGGAATGCGTCTATGTCTCTGTTACAAGTAAAGTCTGTTCATTTACAGCATAAACAAATCTTTGTTTATATGACAGCAGGACTAATGAAGATAAATTCTTTAAACATATCACTTCACATCAGCTGGCCTTACAAAAGCAGAAATAAAGCTTTGATGAGCAAGGCTAACTATATCCACAGACACATTCTGCCCTTTATCACAGCAGAGACGATACAGAAAGACGGGCCACTCTGAGTAAAATTATTAGGGAAATAGCAAAAGCTTGCCAAGGATCTTTGGTCCTAGTCTGTCTCCTTTCAGCTCCATGTGCTCATTCCTCAGAATGAACAGTCTGACTATGTTTACACATTTCAGTAATTCCAAATGCATTTGCAAAACAATGCTAAAGAACATTTTGCCAGTTATCCACATTATCTAAAAGACCATACAAAAAACATGTACTTTAAAAAAATAATTTACCACATCACGGAACCATTAACCTAAACTAAAGAAGGCACTAAAGGTGATTAAAATCAGGAGATCTGGGAAAACTTTCAAACTTGAGTGTTTTCAAACCTGTGACTTTTTCTTCTGCACAAACAAAAGATGATATTTTTAAAGAATGTTTGGTTTTAAGCAACATTGGACCCCATGGACTTTCATTGTATGGACTAAAAAAAATGTTTTAAAATATCTGTTTTATGTTTCACAGAAGAAAAAAAAAAAATCATGCACATTTTGGAATGACATTTTTTTTGGTGGCGAACTAACTCTTTAATGCCTCAACTGATAATTTAATCATTTATATTATTTAGTAGACACCTTTAATCAGTGCAACTTGATTTCGTCTTAGAGAGTAACTCAGTAACATGAAAAGTGCTGCAAATTAAAGTTTGAGAACTGCTCCGAAAAGTATGAACTAGTACAGAGATGTCTGTGAAACAAGAGAAAAAGTGACTTTTCTGGTAAAGATGGTGGACCAAAGTAGTCTTGCTGGTTGAGCTAATCAATCAACCTAATACTGACAGCAAAACATAGGCAATCTCATGCTGGTTACCAGAATCCAAAACCCAACACACGCTGGTCTATCCAGCAGGGTCTGCTGAATCTCACTGTGAATTCTGCTCTTCATGAAGCAACCCATTAGATACATCTTTAAACCTGATCAGTCTGACTGTATTGACCTCAAACACAATTTAAAAAAACACCACTTCTCCCCTCCGCCTTCACTCACTTCCTAACAGATGTGCTTTATCTTTTTGGCTACAGCATGTGATAGGCATTTATGAGATGGAGCACGCAGGGGGAGAGATGGGTCTCCATATGCCATGCGGAGCGGGATGAGTGTTAACGAGCAGAGCTCTGTGGAGCAGCTGCCATAAAGCAGAACTTCCCGCAGGTTTCCTCACTCTACGGTTAATCTCTCAGCCCCCCGGTCCTGCGCTTACCCAGCCATTATAGTACTGCCCCAGGGCTGCAGGCTGCACACTGCTTTTTGCAACAGTTGGGATGGAAGGGGAGGTTTGATCTGAATGGAGGTGTGTCATGGGAGTGAATCATCTACAATAATACACAAACCTTTAATAACAAAGAACTTATAGTGCTTTAAAAGGGTCATAAAGAGGTCGGTACAAAGCCCAAACCAAACTTGCCAGCAAAGACTTTTATGGAAGGATATTGTTAAAATAATAATGACTGAATTGGGATTATTGTATTACAGATCCAACAGCCTGAAGTGGCTTCATAGTGTAAGGCCCTGTATAACACGGATGTGCATTTGTTATTGAAAGTAATTAAAATCCTAAAATCTAATTAAAAACCATTTAACAACTTTGCATAATTGTGTTTTGACTCTAGGGCTGGTCATTAATATTGCAGCTCGACAACACATCAGACAGTCAACCGGGCCAAATATTGCATTATGATTTAACGACACACCTTCAGGGCAACAGAACTTTATTAAATTCTTTATCAAAATAAAGCTTTATTCATTACAGAAAATTCCCAAACCCCCACAATAGCAGTATTAATGCAGCCCCCAGCTCCTACATAAAGAACGACATAAATTGCAGTCGAACAGGTCAACACATTACACAACTACTTAGGCCCAAGTTAACTCTTAAGTTAGCTAACCGGAGACACTCGAAAGAAGAGAAGAGCCTCTTTTTTGTTTGAGAGTCCTAATGTAAGGCTCACTTGTCAGCAGATGTGTAAATGGTGTGATATTACATGTTCCGCCACTAGATGGCAAACACCATTCAACACACACAGTTGGTCAATCAATGTTTTACAAAAGCCATTTGAAGCATTAAACGGCCTTACACACATGGCCAAAATTTTGGAAAGAAGAAAGTAGCTTCTAGCTGACACCATCTGCTTCACTGGCCATTCTTACATTGGGAAAACAACCAGAGAAGATGGGGATAACAACAAGAAGCTGTCGCTAATGCTTTCTGGGAAATCGGGCTATTTTAATTGGTCTTAATTGTACTCAAACAGTGGATCGCTTGAACCTAACAGTTCTTGGCAACTCACAGTCACTCCGTCTCGAGAACGGAGCTTTCGCTGGCCAGCAGCTCCTCTCGTTCACACTCTTCACACAGGGATGTTTTAATTAAATACAGAGCTGGGAAGAGTGCGTCAAACCCTATAATAGACGAACATAAATATCAGGCTAGATTTCACAGCCAGAATCAAGATATTAAAAAGAATGGGTTTCTAACTGGTCATAAACCTTGGTGATGCAGATAATCCTGCAGTAGAGTAAAGCCCAGATCACTCTTGATTAAATATCAGTGCTGCTCTTGTACTGTGGGGTGCTCACTTTGACCACTACCCTACTAGAATAAACACTGATTGCTGGTTGTATTTGTCCACAGAGTGAGAGTACAGGCCAACAGGACACCAAACAAAAGCCTGATGGGAAGAGAGACAATGGTAATAGCACAAAAGGGGGTGGCTATAGGACACGTCAGGCGAATCAATCATTCAAAGACGACAATAGAGCAGAAAATGGCATAAAAGATGTTGGATCATTTGTAAATAACTGCATGATGATTTAAGGATTTAATATGCCAAAAGTACAGTGTTCAACCTGTTCAAACGACTACATCTCTCCCTGACATTATCATTTAATTCACATCAAATTACATATGCCAAAATTTCCACTATCCAGGTCCATTATAAATAATAAACGTAATTTTTTATTGAACATTAATGTCTTTTATCAAATTGCTGCTGCCATTAAGAACACCACCTTATGTGGTAAAACTGCTAGGAGAGCACAATATTTCAATATTATGTCAATTATCAGCTGCTATGTTTAAATTTAGTGATAACAATATTGGATAGGCTACATATTAGCAAACCTAAAAAGCTATATACATTTTTGTACTGTAAATTATAATGTTGTACATTCACTTCAGGTGTTTAAAACTATTGATATATTTTAGTTTTGTTCTTTCATTTATTTATATGAATACATGAATAGTATAATTTTTATGGTAGAAATGATAGCACAAATCTATAAAGTAAAATATTTATTTTAAAAGTAAAAAATATTGGCTATTTATCAGTTATCAGTCATAATAATTATTGGTTTATTGGTGCTAATTGTATAATACACAGTCATCTGGTTTACTGCTTCAGTACAACTCAAGGTTTAAGTCAAAGCTTTTATGCATTCATTTACATTAGATGCACAACTAAGGCTGATTCTTACTAATGTGCAATATCCCTGTACTGAGAGCTCACTTAAGTGAAAATGGCCACGGAAAACAACTGTAATTCAATCCCCCTGCTTCTACGTTGACATTAACATGCTGAAATGCACATTCAGCTGTGATGTTATCTCCTACTCATATTAGCCATTATGAAATTGACAAACGGCCATCAATTTTCCATGAGAAAGCTGCACAACACATAGTTTGCAGAGGCTGGCGCTGTGTCAGCCCTGCTGGGGAGTCTGGGGTGATGCCAGACGTGCCTGTTCGCCATCTCTGCAGAGATACGGCAGCAGGTCTCATAGATCTGTGTATGCAACTACAGTACATCATCATTTTCGCAATGAGGCAAAGTGGGAACATCCAGCAGAAGGGGTGGCCGACTCTTTGACTTCATTTTCAATCCGTGGCTTATCTGAGTGTAGCCAGATAAGGCAGGGCCTGCAGATGTAATCTGTCTAATGATATACAGACTTAAGCTTTTTCCGGTGTTTGGCTTTCTGTGGTTCTCCCCCAAACAGAGAGGGAGTCTACGTCAACTCGCTCTTTCACTTCAGGAGGCGAAACGGTGATGTCATCGTTGGTGTGCAACTCAAATACAAGTGAAATAACAATCCTTTGCACTCAACCACCCGCAAGTCAGTTTCTCTTTTCTGTCTCCTCCCCGTTTTCCTTCAACCTTTGTCCATGTCTTTTTCTACCCTGTTACTTGTCTCTATCATGACAATTCACTTCACCATTGCATCTAGTCAAGTTATATGCATTCAGAGTTAATCAGATCATAATCATAGAGTGACCCAGTTATAAACCGTGATCTGAGGCCACTGCTGGTCAGAGTAAAGGGGGAAAGAGAAGTGGAAGAACAGAATACAGTCTATAAGAACTGAAAAGTCACCATAGCCAATATCATGTTTCTATGCATGAGTTCCTGTGCATGATAATGTCATAGTCAAGATGAGCAGTGTTAGCTTTCACTTCTGTATTAATAAAACACGCATGTACACTGACAGTCAAAAGTTTGGACACACTGGGACTAAATTTGTTTCTCATGGTCTGGAAAACCTTTTGATCTGAAAGTTTAAAAGTATAGTTCACCCAAAAATGAAAAGTCTGTCTGTATATACCCTCAGGTCACTCCAAACCAGCATGTATTTATTTTTCAAATGAACATAAGAAAGCAGAACTTTTTGAAGGAGTTTTTACATAGCAATGGCTGATGATACACGGGGCAACTTTTTGAGCAATGTTGCCGTCAACAGGCAATCAGGTGAGACACAGGGCCCACAACCAAACTAAAGTATCCAAATAGAAATTTGTTAACCATTCTCAATGGAAAAGTGCCCAAATAACGTTGCTCAAAAAAATTTGCCTGGCAAAATTGCTCAAAAAGTTGCCCTGTGTATCATCAGCTATATAGTTCATGGAAACTCTATAAAGCATGTCAAAAAAACAAACAAACAATCAAACTATGTTATGCATATTATGTAATTAGATGATATTTTGCACATTGATGGCAATGTAAGAGGATGATTGGTTTTTCCCTCCACTACACAAAGATCTTATGGAGCCTCAGTCACCTTTGACTTGCTTACTGTAGGCTTGAGAAATAAAGCATGTGTTTTTTCCCTCTGTTTTTCTATAATGTCAGTTAATGCTCATATGACATGCAGGCAAACATAAAATATTTTATTTTTAGTAAGTGTTGTATATTGAGGTTTAACTGATTTTTTTACATTTTATATAATTTAATTAATTATAAGCTTTATCAACCCCCTGCAGTTCCCTCACAAACCCTAATTTGGTAAACCCTGAACTACAACATTAATCACGGCTTGCGTGCTACAGACTTTGCCCAGAATATTCCTGAATTCAACAGAAAAAGATTGCCATTTCCAGTAACTGATGTCAATGCTGTATAAAAGGTTTCATCATCACAGATAACGTAATTGTTTCTGGTGTGCCTTGTGGCTTGAGCTCAGTTTTAATTTAGAAATGTGCAGAGTGACTAAAGCTGAATAGACTCTAGAGATGAAAGATAACTTTGCTACTGAAACAAGGACTATATCAGGTTCCAAGCTGTCCTCTCACCACATCACATGACCAACCAAGGTCACTCTTTATGTGTCACGGGAACTTGTCAACAATTTTTGTTCAAATCACTAACTACTGCAGAGCATGTAACACAATGAACCTGTTAAACCAAGCTGCAAACCTCATAAGAGATGCTGACATTTTAACCTCAAACATCAGACGTAAAAAAAAAACAATAGAAATCACATTGCTGCTTTGGAAAGTCCATACAATAAAAACAAAACCTACCATTAACCTAGGGCGAATGCTGTTTGATGAATGCACAAATAATTATACATGTGAGAGGAAGGTAATCATATTCAGTGTTAGTATACTACCATTAAAGGAGCAATAATACTTTTAGTCTACAGTAAATTATTGAAAGAAAACTGCATGTTAAACTGAGGTATTTGATCTTTCCTCTTGACCAAGAAGAGTGAGATCAGATTGACTTCAGCTTGCTAATGGACTGATCAATGTTTCAAGATAGTAAATGTAGCCCTGGAACTCAAAAAATGATGCCTCATCTGTTCCTTCAGCACTGACACACAAGCATCTGGCAAAACGGTTTGTGTTATTCCACAATTTACAGACAAAATTAATCCATCTCCACAATTTATTTTAATTCTGCAAACTGATTCCTAAGTGAAACAAGGTATTCAATTAACTTTATCAATCAAGGACTGTGAAAAGATAGTGTTTATATGAGAATGTAGCCTAGTGTTTGGAGAGAAGTAGAAAAAACAAATGAATAAAAGGCACGGGTCACATCATCCAAATATTTAAATTGGTTCAGGAATGGATAATTTCTAGCAATATCAAAACCTTTTTTTTCCTTTTCAGAATATTGCGCAACAATGAATCATTCACACTGTAGCCAAGAAAGTGCATTAACCAAAAAAACACACAAAAAAGTCAATTTTGTTTTCTTGTTAACTCTAAAATTTAATCCTTAACAGACTAGTTATTGTACCTAAAGCAATGGCTGCTTTGTGTGTTTGACACCTGTCTTATTTTGGCTCACAACTACCATTGAGGACTAAATCTATATATGTTCCAAGGTTGACTTAACAAACAAACCCTTTCTCTAATAAGACATCTGCCCAATCAAACAAAGCTCCACTGTTCTCAACATGCAAACAAACAGACTCATTTGAATGAAGTGAACATGCTAGTATCTGAAAAAAAATTTCCAGGGGATTTGCCTTTTGTGCAGCACAACCCAGGAATGACTGATGACTTCAAAATACTGGAGAGGCCCTCATGAAATAACCCATCCCAAGAGCTTTGTTGCCTTAACATGGGAAAAATCTTTGGTGTGTTGGTTATTTCAGGAAAGCTGAGCCAATGTTTATGTTTCTCTGAAACATGCAGAGATATGGTGGTGTGAAAAGTTTTCTTTGGACAGCCATCTCATGTGATTGATTCAAGAGAGAGAACCCCCTCCCAAATGACAACATTAACTATTCTGAGCTCCAATTCAACTGATATGGCTGCCTCGTGTCATGTGACAATGTGAGCATTATGAAGAGAGTGTTGGAGTGTTGCCAGACAAATCTGCTTGACAGGGTGATGTCAGAACGATCAGGCTGTGCTTCCCCCAGTGTAACTAAAGCACTTCCCTTCCTCACTTCCTGTGAGCCCCCAGACACTCAACATGTGCTCCACTTCCTGTTAGTTTCTCTGAGATCCCCAACACCCTCTTTGAGTCTAAAATGGCCAGCTAGAGATGCCAACTCAAACCGTTTACCCTGGGGTCCAAAAGTCTGAGATTACATTAAAATGATTGGAATTTGTCATTTCAAACCGGAAGTAAAGATTTGGGATTTCAAAGAAATGTTACGACAAATTCTCATAAAATTTATAATAAATATTTCAGATTTTTGACTACAAGACTATCAGGTTGTTTGAATAAAATGAATCAAATGAGCAAATGAATCAAAAGAGAAACTAACCAAATACTAAGATGTGTTTCTATTCTGTTAACTGTTCACTCAAATAATGCAGATAATATAATTTGTAAATTATAAAAAAATAAAAAATAAGCATTTTTTCAGATAGTCTCAGACTTTTGAACCCTGTTGTATATAAGTGCATGTACAATGTTAACCTCAAAAGTTTCACAAGAGCGGTCAGACCTGCAAAGACACATAACCACAATGTGCTGTTCTATGTGGTTAAAAATATTAAGTTGATGTTCCACCCACAACTGCTATATTTGACACTGTGTTTAACTTATTACCATTCATCTGTGTCAGCCACAAAAACAGATCTACCTCAGTGAACTTCTGACTTACAGTATGCTGGCACTACATTAGACAACATTTAAGATGACCATTACTTGCAAATTAACATACAAAATATCCCATACTAATTCAAAATATCTGAATTAGTAACAGTAACCGCTTAACATCTACAGAATAAAAGTGCACAAATATCAAGTTCTTATCGTCAAATCTAACATTCGTTTCGTTCTGTACACATACAGACTGTCATTATGATCAATAATGATGAATTTAAACAATCCTGACAAGTCACGGCCAAACAAACACTAGTCAATGTTTTTAACGTGGCTTGGGAGAACTGGCTGACCAAAAGCCCAAAAGTGAGTTGTTACATTTGTTCTAGGGAAACTAAGCACAGCTGCCTCAGTTAATTTTTTTTCTCATGAGAAAAAAAGCACAGGTTATTTAAACAACATGTACTTCTACAACACACCCAAGATGATCAAAACTACCATACACTAAAGAGTTATTAGGAGTGAGAAACACCCAGAACACCACTGATTTTTACATGTATTCATGTGAACAAAACAGCTCACAGCAGTCCTGAGGAATGATTCAAGTCTGTTTCACACATTTAATCTGGCCAGTCACACCTCTGCTTTGAATAATGCTGAACACATCACCTCTCATCCATTTCTGCGGCTCCTTTATTAAAACAGGTATATAATCGCTTTTCAGGGTCAACAAAAAACACAGTGTATTTTACTTTAGTCACTTACAGCATGACTACATGAGGACATGCAGTACCGATCGCCTGCACTAATCTCCACTCCGTTATGGCCCGTTACATAACAGCAGCCAGGCTTATATTCTATTTTAAGAGTTTCATTCATTTGCAATGGAATTTAATGGAGGTAAACTTCCATTCAGTCTGTGCTCAGGAATGCCTTTTGAGGAAACGAGCTGGTATGTGAATTCCGCTTACATGACTTCATCCGGTAGGCTAAGACCCAGCTAAAAGACTAGTTAAGACATTCATTCCATAAATGCAAAACTCACATTATTTTACACTGCAAGTCGGGTGCAAAAAAAGAACAGACTAACAGAGCAGCAAACTTTAGAGTGTCAACATCACATAAGAAAACTGAACAGAAGTGCCAAAACTGTGTTTTTCTTTATTTGTACCATAAACAGAAGCTGTGGATCAAACTGAGGATCCATGATGTCATTCCCAATCTGCAAGTTGCAAACAAACACTGCATTCTTAGTCCCTTCTCATGCCTCCTTTCTCTCTCTGTGGGTCTGATCCTGGGGCTGACTGTAAAGATTAGCACCAGTGCATTACAGAAATCTAACGCTCTGTGATAATGCTCAGCTTGCTCCAGGGGTTATAACCTTCTTCTAATCCAGCTCAGGACAGATTTATCATAAGACCAGTGATGGCTCTCATTCAAACGAACTTACATATTCAATGCTGGAATCTATTGGCAACACATAAGTTGTCCATAAATTGTGCCCACCCCCACAGTTAAGCTAGTTCACAATGAGGTCAACAGATCTGTGGGTTGCTATAGGCGTACATTTATGCATAACTGACTATAGCTTTTTAAAATGTAAATGTAATGATGTAAATAAATAAATACATAAATAAAGTCACTGTATTTGACAGGGAGACAGCTTTCTTAATAATTAGTGGATAATTGATATTTATTTTTTGATGGTTGCCAATGGTCAATATAAAGCCATGCTTTAAAAATGCATTACAATTAATACAAATGCATACATTTCCAGCAGGGGTTCAATCCCTAATTTGCTGGCAGGAGTTGCCACTAACAGGTCATGGGACCTGCCTAGGGCTGGGTGATAAATTGATTTTATCGATTAACTCGAATGTGTAGTTAATGTCGACTTGTCTGAATGAAAATCGGTTTTTCTAAAAATAAAAAAAAACATGTACTACGGAACTCCTTAAAGGGAATAAATACGAGATGGGAGATAAATATATATTTCAATATTTTCTTTCGCAGTTTTATCATTAGGTAATCATACTGTATATAAAATTGCGGGCATCAGGGAGCCGCTATTATGCCTGGCATTGAAACTGCTTTTGAATGCACGATGGCTTTTTAGTTTCACTTTCGAGATTCGCGATCACACGTACTCCGTTTAAACTATGGAGCGGCAGTAACTTACCACACATTTTACAAGATTAGATGTTTGTCATGGTGCTCAGGATCTGCAAATCATTCGTCATTGTCCTCAGTCATCTCTCCTTACTCTATGTGGTAAGTGAAATTTTATGTACTGTAATGCAGTGTTTCCCATACATTGATTTATTTGTGGCGGCCTGCCACAATATCAAAACTGACCGCCACAAATAGATTTTTTTTTTCAAAAAGCTTTGACTTCGTTGAATAAACAAGCACTGTACGTTTCAAAATCGGGTGTCCTTATATCACTGCGTTTCTGAAGGAAACCGACTGTCTTCGGAAAATTTTGGATGTCATTTTCATTTCATCTCGCATATAATGTCTGATAAAGCAGCGTTTGTGAGCAAAGCGCTAATTTGTGTACAGCGTTACCAGGGAAACCGCTATTTCTCTGCGCTCTAAAAGCGCCTTCTGCTGGCAGAGAATGAATTTGCATATATGCAGCCACAAATAGAGTCCAAGTCTGTGGGAAACACTGGTAATGTAACAGGCAACCGTTAGCAATTGTTATTTATTTTCCGTGCCTTTCTGAATACGGATTCACGATTCAGGCCAAAGGGCGTCACATAATTTTATGTTACGTTACATTTTATGTCATGTTACATTATTTTGTTACATTTTCACTGTCTTTTTGGTTGTTGTTTCTGATTGCACATAACCCCAAGGAATCCAGATCAATCAGAAGGGAAAATCAAAACAAAATAAAGTTAGAACTTGTTTTGAACAATTTCTTTGTCATCTGCAGATTGATTTTAAGTAGGGGGAAAAAAATCGATTTAAATCGTAAATCGGATTTTTTGTGAAAAAATCGGGGATTTTTTTTTTTTAGGCCATATCGCCCAGCCCTAGACCTGCCAATGGTTGGTGGCGGCTGCCAGTCTGATTCTGGCAGGTAATGCGACCTGCCAGTGGTTGGCTGCCTGGCTGGCACTCCACTATCAGGAACCATTGATTTATGGCAGATTTATGTAGACTATTTTGCTCTCCTTCCACTCTAGCGCCAGGAATAATAATATTATTTTTTATTGTACATCAGTTCATATGACTTTATTATTTTACGTTTTATGGAGTAATATGGAAAGCGTTAAATTCAGAGCTGAAAGTGACTGGCTGCACTGAAGCGTAACCCACCAGTCGGGATCTCGGCCACTGAGCACTTTATTTGTGATAACCCCCTAAAATATCGATTATGTACAAGAATATACCCACAATAATAGATTTACCATAAAAAATTAATTAATTAAATATCTTAGAACGAGAGTGTGAGGGGGCACGTCAAACTTCGAGCTCTCTTACGGCCGGCTGATTGAGCAGCCAGGGCAAGCGGCAATAACCAACCAGTCGGGATCACGGCATTCCCTAACACTCTCTCTGTTAAAAATATATTATTTTATAATTGCCAACCACTGACAGGTCACATTACCTGCCAGAATCAGACTGGCATCCACCACCAACCATTGGCAGGTCCCATGACCTGTCAGTGGCAGCTCCTGCCAGCCAGCTGAAGATTGAACCCCCACTCTACATTTCTGCAGCAAAATTATTATTGAAAAAAATTCTTGAGGGCTGCACGATTAATCGAATGCAATTTCCATGTGCACTGTGTCAGTAAAGCCGGTTCTGTAATCAGCAGTAAATCTCCATCACCTGCTTTCAGATGGAGCATTTATTAGAGCTGTAGTTCACTGACAAGTCATGCAAAAAAAATAAATAAATTTTTTTTTAAAATCGCATACGATATTATTGCATGATTATGAAATCGAAGAAATTGTTTGCGATAATGACAGCTGTTTGAGTAGCTTCTCAGTGAACTACGGCTCTGTGTTGTGCTACTCTGTCTGAAAGCATGTGAAAATACCACATTTAATAACATGTTTTTACTCCAAACTCACTTCATAACATCAGTCGAGTGTTTGAAATAAATCCTTCTGTGAGATGATGTGGCTTCTTACACAGAATAAGGCACACAACATATTTCATAGTATTCTAAGCAGTGATAAAGGCATTGCATTATAAATGTACATTATTATAATGAAAACCATATATTGTTGTAGTCGTTTGTTTATTAGTCACGTTGAATCTAGGGCTGCAGCGATTCGTCGACGTCATCGATTACGTCGATTATAAAAATACGTCGATTAGCATGGAGTGTGTCGATGCGTCGCACCTTTAGCCACGCCCATTGCGCGAGCCTGCAGTTATCCCTACTTAAGACTGTTTTTCTGCCATGTTTAACACGAACAAGACTCTAGAGCAGAAGGTAAAGGCTAGTGTGGTAACATCACTTCACTTCATAGAGCGTTCATAGAGTATTCTATTATTATATGACCGTCAGAACCGCACATACATATATATATATAGCCGAACTGACGCCTTTACATTGTCAGGATTCACAACCGCATATAAAGCTGCGCTGAATGAATGGAACACCACGGGACATCGAGTTGCCTATATAATCATGACGGGTTTAATTCACCCACAGAGGCGGAGAAATGATTCGCGTTCATCTTAAGATCCACTGGAGCTGCCGTCAGTGCCGTGGGCGCGATCGCGCGAGCTCTGAGACGCGCTCTCTGCACTCGCTAACAAAGCATTTAAAGTCATTGTTAGTTGTTTAACTGTGTGATGGATGTTCAACTGTGTGATGGATAGGACAAGCCTCGACTGGGCTCATTTATTTAAAAACGGGCTGTCAACTGTGATAAAACTTCCCGGTGTTATGACGCCATTTTTGATTCTGTCGCTCTAGTGTCCTGAATGCGGTTGTGACTTCAGCTGTTCATTCATACAGATATATATTCAAGCAGATGTTTCAATCTGCTGAATAAATAAAACCTTTCAAGTCTCTCACCTGTAAGCAACTGCTGTCAGTCCCAAACAGCAACTGTGAATGCAGCCATAATGTGCATTTCTATTGATTGTATCACTGCCCTGTAATTCTTTTTTTTTTTTCTTCTTTCTTTCTCTTTTTCTTTTTCATTATTTATTGTTATTATTTTTCTTTTTCTTTTTTTATTTATTATTTTCTGTCTTTTTATATTATTTGTTATTTATTTTTCTCTCTTTTCTTGTTATTATCTTTATTTATTGTTATTTTCTTTCCTTTCTTTATTTCTTTCTTGTTATTTATTTTTTGTAATGTATTAATTATGAGAAAACGTTTGAATAAAATAAAAGATTAATAGCAGAAGTTACTGTTATTATTTATTGATAGTTTAACTAAAGAATTCATCAACTGATAAGAAAATAATAAATAGATTAATTGAAAAATAATCGATAGATTAGTCGACTAATCGAAAAAATAATCGATAGATTAGTCGACAATAAAAATAATCGTTAGCTGCAGCCCTAGTTGAATCAATAAAAGCAGTTAAATCTTCTGTTTATCCAGCTACCGCTACCAGCTACCCACTTCCTGGATTTCTTCTGTGAGATGTACTTGGACTTTCTGCGAGAGAGTGCCCTCTGGCCTTGGGATGGAGATAAACTACTGATCACAGAACCGTGCTTCACTGAAAGATACGCATGACAATCGCAGCTTCTTGTCTAATCGCGATTTAGATTTCATTTCAATTTATCGTGCAGCCCTACTTGAAATGATCAATTAATTATAATTCACAACTTCTTTTTTCTGTAATCCTATTGCATTATTTTTCACAAATAAAGAAATTGCTAAAAATATGAACAAAAAACAAATAAACACTGTAACCAACAGCACGTTCTGTAATCTGTGAAGTTTGATATAAAACTAAAATTTCCCTACTGCTGTTAAGATTATGCAGGTGAAAGTGTTCGTTTATAAATTACAGCAGTGCATATGCATCATAGCATGAGCAAGATGAGACATGACTCAAACTCACTTATACTGCTGACAATTTCTAACATAATTTTCCATGCCCCATTTTTATTATATCCAGACAGGTCACATGAAACAGTAAAAATCACTTGTCCCAACATCATTAAGTTGATAGACACACCTACATTCTGTCACAAACAAAAGCTGACACTCAAATCACCAACTCCCACTGACGATGAATGACATCTGGTTGCTTTGTGGCAACTTACTGTGGCGAGTTACTGTAAGTGTGACTTTAGGTCACTGCTTAAATATTTGCAAATCATCATTCTAATTTAACAAGCCACAACTTGTTTTGTTTTAAAAAAAATATACAGTACATAAATTGATTTGAACCACTTTTCACAAACATTGCTACCCTTCTGTGATAGTTCTTAACATTTGCTGAAAACATCAGCATCAAGCCGTATAAGCTTACTTCACTTTGAATCCCCTCTTACCAGTCATTAAAAACTTTGTAAAATTAAGTATTATCCTGCCCTCCAGTCATGAAGTGCCACCCAGCTTCAAGCTGTGATAGATGTGCGCACCATTTTCTATCTCTTACAAATACTCTACTTTCCAAATGAAATCATAAAATAAACTACAACCAAATACGTCAATATCACTGTTATACATCTACTCAACAAACAAATGCATTCCCTGCCTTTTACCATAATAGATGGTGAAGACTAAATTGTTGCTGAAAAAAGCTAAAAAGACGGGACGATTTTAAACTTGACCACCCGTCTGGTAGATGACTTCCTCAATTTTGCCAAAAGCTATTGTGCAACAGCAGAAGTTTTGGACTTCTCATACACGCAGATAAGTTAGGCAACAGAGAACATGCCTGGCACCAAGTCAGCCACAGGGTGGGCAACAGTGAGATCACTAGTGTGAGAGAGAGTGACATCAGTGTTAAGGCCTGAGTATTTGTGAGTGTGTGGAAACCTCAACAACCTCTAGCAGGGTTTCCGCAGGTCCTTAAAAAGTCTTAAATTTAGTTTTTTAAAATTTAAGGCCATAAAAAGTCTTAAAGAAAGCCTTAATTATGATTCCAGGAGGTCTTAAATTTGGGGATAGATTGGAAAGACAAGAACTGCGATGTAGTTCAACGTGACGATTAAACTTCAAAAGGTTATGATTTCACTGAATAAGAATAAGCGATGCAAGTGTCAAAGTCAGGTGCTGCGCTCCTTCGTGTACTGCCGTTCCCGGGGAAATGCTAGGCCTATATTTCTGTCGTTCCGAAAACGCCAACTGCTGGCAAAGAATGAATCAGCATTTTCAATTAGCCCATCTGCTGTTTATGTTCAGACCAAAGCCATAATCGACTCATTTTTACGCAGCAAAAACGCAGTTGTAAATGTCAACAGGTGGATTGACAAGAAGCTAATACACAATACAAATCTAAACAGTTAAGACAATATGATATGGTAGCCTATTTAATTAACATAACATTTGATTGATAATTGTTTAAATTAATGTAATTGATACTTTTGACTCATCCCAAGGCTGAAATGTGAAGTTTATCATTTTATAAAACTTTCTGTTTTTGTGAAAACCTGTATCTGAAATGTAAACCATGCTTTTTACGGTCATTTTATAGTTTAGTATGTTACCATAGACATTGCGTTACCCCACTCATATGGTATTAATTTTATTTCTGCAGGTCTTAAAAAGTCTTAAGTTTGATCCTGCAGACACCCTGACTAGTGTTTTTTCAGTTTGACAAGGGGTCCTCAATATTTCTGGCACTTCTGCTGTGACAAAGCTGTTTGTTTGTGACCAATAGTGACAATATATTAAAATGATTAAATAAAAGATTATAAAAAAATGCAAATAATTAAAGTCTGTCATTCTATATGTTACAAGGATTGAATGCTTGTCAGGGTTCACACTTTTTAATGAATAATAAATTTGCATGTTTTCTCCAACTGTTTGTGATTACAAGATTAAACGTATTTGTCTCTTCACAAATAGTCATTTCTCAATGATTTCTACCCATTATAGTAATTTCTCAGTGATTTCTACCCATTATAGTAATTTCTCAGTGATTTCTACCCATTACTTTTTAGAGCTCATAGAGATCAATATAATTAACATAACACTAAAGGTCTCTGCACACTGAGTCCGAAATTTTCGCATGTGTTTTTTCGTATTCGTAATCCTAAAAATTCGTCACGCACAGAAACCTTGCACACTGAGTCCGATGCGTATTAATTAATCCGTTGCGAAAAAATTTGCAAAACAGTAGCCTACTAAATGGTGTCTTCGAGCATTGAGGATGATTTTGTTGTCCTCTCGCGTCTTAAAAAAAAGAAAAAGAAAGGAAATATTGGGCCCATCCAATCCTGAGATATAGAGAGGATGGAAAGTTCCCCCTCCTTAAGGAACAACGGGATTATCCCGGGCGATTCAAAGTTTACTTCAGGATGTCAGTGTCTCAGTTTGATGCTTTGCTAGTGATACTAAAGCCACATATTAAAAAGAAGACCACCAATTCCTGTGAACTCAGTGTGCAAGGATCTATATACAGTGCTTTGTGCCGCGAGACAAAGTGGATGAACTTGACAATCACCATTCTGGATTTTGGCGTTCGCTTTTACGGTGGCTCTGAACTGTCAAAACACCTCTCAAAATGCTTGCTACAGATGCGAAAAACGCAAAAAATCAAACCCAATCCGAATTTTTTTATGACGGACGAAAATTTCGGAGGCAGTGTGTAAACGTGATTGACTTAACGTGAGTTCGTATTGATTTTTCAATGGACGAAAATTTCGGACTCAGTGTGCAATGACCTTTACACTACTGTTCAAAAGTTTGGGGTCAGTATGATTATTTTTTTGGAAAGAAATTAATACTTTTATTCACCAAGTATGCATTAAAATTAATCAAAAGTGACAGTACAGACTTTTAAATTGTTACAAAATATCTATTTCAAATAAATGCTGTTCTTTTGAAAGAATCCAGGAAAAAAAAGCAAAACAATTAACCGTTTTTAACATTGATAAAAAGAAACATTTATTGAGCACCAAATCCTCATATTATAATGATAATATGAAGATGTATCATCACAGGAATTAATAGAATTTTAAAATAATAAAATAGAAAATAGCTATTGTAAATTTTATTTCATAATATTACTGTTGTTACTGTATGCTTTGATCAAATGCAGCCTTACTAATCATAAAAGAATCTTTTCAACAACAACAACAAAAAAAACTTTTATACAATAGTGAATATTAAAATACAGAAATTTATATGATTTTCCCTGGACTAGAAATCAAAATTTCCAAGACTGTGGGAGTGCAGTTCTTAAGCAAAAACTTAAGTACTAAAGACTGTTGTCGACTTGCTGTTTTAAACGAACACTTTTGAGTTTTGAATCTTGCAGAACACTTGGAAATGTGCTGAGACCCCCTAGCAGGCCTGTGGCCCCCTGGATGAGAACCACTATACTAGTAGACAAAATGTGGAGTGTTTTCAACTTCACAAGCCACACCCACTCCACTCATGTAGACTTCCTAGCCGTTCCATGGAAATAAGAGGATCTAAACACCAACTAATCATAAAAAGTATAACAACATGCCCATATTTCTCAGAATTTGAGGCAGCCTGGGACACAAAAAGTTAGTTGTAGTATGTCTACCACACTACTTAAGGCACTGTTTAACTACAGCTACAAATACGGCTATCAGAAAGTCTCCATCTGGCTTCCAAAGGTTTACATTCCACAAAGCAAATAGAGCTCATAAACGGATGGATTCCTGCAGCTCCCAAAAGAGCGCCGTCATTATGAAGCTGGTACAGGACACGCTCATTTGACTGCAGACAAGCTGTTAAGCAAAGTTACAATGCGTATGCGGATTACACAAACTTAGACACTCATTCACCTCGCTTGATCTGGAACCCTGCTGGGATGATAAGCTCTGTCCGAGACCTTACAAGATGACTAAATGATCTTCATACAGCTTGGTTAAGTCTACAGGCAAGGCCACAACTTTTGGGAAGTGAAGCAGTCTTGTAAAGTAATTAATACATGCATGAGGAGGCACCTTGAAATAGAGTGTCCTACATCCAGTAACCAGCATTACATATTTAGAAGTCAAAGCAAACGAATGGCAGGTCATTAAAAGTGGCATATGAAATATGAGAAGGCTGTGCAACAGTGATGAAGTAATCGGTTCCCCACAGGTATGACATACGGTAATACTAAAATACTTCGCTCTGTATCATTACAGTTGACAAATACCTAACACGCATTTACTAACCAACAGACTGTTCCGTTACTTCTGACGCCTTTGGTTAGACATTGCATTTCTTAAAAATCACATGACGCCACTGATAAGTTTGATACAGGACACAACAGACAAATAACTTCACATATCACATGGCCCTTCTTCGCCCTGAGGTCAGCAAGTCAGCAAACTTTCCACAACATTATAAAACTTTCAAAAAGGCAGCGAGCAAGAACTGAAACAAACAGTTCTAGTTTCACTACTAAGCCTTTGAGATAAGCGTAACCATCCATAAAGGACACAAACACTACTCCAGACCCCACTGACACTCACAGAGTGTTTTGACAGCACATTATCACGAGGTTCAGGGTCCTGTGAGGTAATACACTGATAGGTTCAACAGCTCCACCAGAGAGTGCTGACTGAGCTGGTTAATCTTTGCAGTGAAAACATACTCCAAGTTTGAGAGAAACTTTGTTGATCGATATAACAAAAATGGTCAAATTCTTCAATGCTGAAGTTATCTGGATGGACTCCAGAGGTAGAAAAGCTCAGAAAAAATTCTGACAGGGGCCTTTTGTGTCCCTCATGAACAAGTCTAAACAATGAATTTAACAATAACAAGCTGAGACCAGCTTCTACTATGTGTTGTTATAGGTATTTCTCTTTAGAAAAAATACAGGTTAATTTTCTGTCTTTTTCCATGAGAATGCATCCCCCCCCCCAAAAAAAAAAAAACACACACACACACACACATATATATATATATATATATATATATATATATATATATATACTGCCCTCCAAAAGTTTGGAAACACCCCTGGCAAAGTGTGGTTTTGGACGATATCAGCATAAATCCTTATCATTTTTTGGTGCAAATACATTAAAGTAACTTGACATTATCATTGAAGACCAGCAATAATAATTTTCATTTTGATTACATAATAATGGCAAACATGTCAAAGTCAGACATGCCCCTTTGCCAGCTGTGATGCCTGGTTACTGGTTTAAACTTGGCCCAGGTTTTTAAAATCATCTTTGGGCAATCCTTCAGGAGGCTTGGAGTAATATATCAAGTCAATGTTTGAATAAACTGACAGCTCGGATGCCCAGATTATGCAGAGCTGTAATAGCTGCTAATGGTGGATATTTTGATGAATCGAAAATTGAAGTTTTCTCTATGTATAAACTGTTTATGTAATAAAATATGTTTTCGTAGTTTGTGTTGTCCCTTATCAGTGCAAAATTATCACAAATTAAAAAGGATTCATGCCATTATTGTCCAAAACCCCACTTTTCTAGGGTGTTTCCAAACTTTTGGAGGGCAGTGTGTGTGTATATATATATATATATATATATATATATATATATATATATATACACACACACACACATACTTTTTTTTTTCATTGACAAACACATGGGACACCCATGTTGTTGTAAAATGTCATAATTAGTTTTGCATAACTAAGACATAACAACAAAATGAATCCTGAAAATATAATACATACCAGTTTTTTATTTTTGCTCTCATCCTCACTGGATTTCTTTTTGGAGGGTTTATTTGGGTCCTCCCCTCCAGCTGCCTGCTGATCCATCTTTGGAATGAAACTTCACTCGAACAGTAACTTTACTTAATATTTCCCACGAGTTTGCAAACACTTATGAAAAATCACGTTTCTTCAAAAGCCATGCCATCCATGAAGAAAGAAACAAAATATGCGTTGGATCCTAAACTATTCCATGTACATATCCAGTGGAATATGATGTAACATCTGTGTATGAAGCTGTCCAAAAAATAAGGTGTGGTGAGATTCAGTCCAGTCCAAAACAGCTACTCAGCGTCTGAGAGGGGGAAAAACAAACCAACGTGTTGTAAATTACATTTCGGAAGTGTTTTGTAATGTCAAATTTATGAAAGCACATGGAATAGCTAGAATAAAAGATATAAAGCTATATATACACTGTCGGTTAAGAGCTTGTGAACTTTTGTCGACTTTAATACTTCATAGTAGCATTATAATCATTTGAGGGCACACTTTTGTTATTTAGTAGCGTCAATTTAACAATGCTTTCAATAAATTAACGGAATTTTATTCTCAATCAATTATATAGTAGGTCTATTGAAATATAAAGATATTTCCGAGTCTTGTAAAAAGTCAAAAGATGTCTGTGAGTTTTATACAAAATAGCATTGCTGTTTATAAAATGAATACATAACTGATTTTATTCAAAGGAGAAATGACCGCTGCTATCCAGGCGGTTACTTTCACACAGGAAACTGTTATTCTAGCGCTATGTGGCTTAAAGTAAAAGTGTACAATAAAGACATGGGCTCTGAACGCCAAGTCTGCTTACATGGACATAGCGAATTAATATTAAACAGCCAAATAGTCAAGTAACAATAGAAAAAAAGTCACAAAATCTCACCCAAGGCTTACCTACACAACCAAACGCACGAGCCAGGCCCACTATTGTCCCCGCCTATGGACGCTTCCCAATGCTCGAGAATAGTCACGTGGTAGACAGAATTTAGCACTGATTGGTCAGTTTAGTGTTACATCTGAACTTGGAAGGCGGGATTTCTCCACTCGTGGGGAGGAGGCTGCCTGCTTTGGCTATACTGGAGAACTGACTGCTGTGTATATGGATAGGCTTCAATCAGTAGAAAGTCAATATTATTTGCATAGCAGCGCAAATCAGTGGCTTGGTGTAAAGTAGATATAATCGTAGAAGCTGTTATAAAAAATTGAAATGTACATATTTTTTTTTCAGGAAAATGTATTATTTTTATGTTTTCTACATGTTATACTTATTTTAATAATGTCTCACATTATTAAACTGACATTTAGTTACTGCATTTAACTAATTTGCCCAAATACATATTATATATACATATACACATACATATATATATATATATATATATATATATATATATATATATATATATATATATACAGGGTGCGATTTGCCGGGGGGGAGGGGGGGGATTTCATATATATAGCACAGGTTTGGAACAGCTTAAGTGTGAGTAAATGATGACAATTTTCATTTTTTAATTAACTTTCCATTTAATAACTTTACAAATAGTTTAATGTTTTTCCTTTCTTGCAAAATATGTGATTTATTTGGAATACCCCTCATTTTCACAAAAAAAAAACTGAAACAGGAAGTGACACTGAAAATTTTCCTTAAAATATTGATGCACTATTGCACACCCAACATAAAACAACATAAAACAATACAATAAGCGCATATTTATCATGCTCTCCATTTCTGTACATAAGAACTCTGATAGACCAATCACAGATCACCAATCACCAATCACAAGATGTACTTCTGAACACAGAAGTACATCTTGTGTAATTCCAAGTGCTTATCAACTTCAGTTTTGTCCAACAACACATTTGTGCGTATTACATAACTTGGAAAGAGATGCAGTAATTCACCGCCAAGAATTCATACTTACTTTATATAATACATACAACATATAGTTTTGTGTGTAGTTACACAGTAAATTTCAATTTGGTTTTAATTGCTTTAATACAAAGATTACTGCCTACAATGTACAAAACAAGAACAATGAAAAAAAAAAAAATCTAAAACATTTTCATTCTGCATTTGTGTTGTGTTTACTAAATGGCTTAATGCCATTAAGAAAAAGCCAAAGGTCATTGAGCCTTTTTTGATGACAGGCATGTCCAAATCTTTATTAGGTGCTCACTTCTTACTCTCTCTCTCTCTCTTGTTCTCACACCACACACAGGTTTATAGCATGGTGTCACAACTATCCAGTTGCTTTCACAGCTGCTGTCCTCTAGTGTGAATGCATAGCATCTATAGAAATTACACATAATGCAATAATAAGAGGGCAAATGTTGTGTTGAAGAGGCACTAAAAGAGGCACTGTGTCAAAATCACTTTAGCTCTCACCCGAACAGCTAAATAGCACTAAAGATGAAAATACAAATTGGTCAAAGTTTATTTGGTCACAAAAAGAGTGTAATGAAGCAAAGAGAATGAGGGAGGTCAGGGAGCATAAGCTTCACACATTGTGTGCCGGCCCCATCAGCTCACAGTATGAGAAAAACTTTGAAGGGTGTGCTTTTATTTCAGCCACTCACTTTATCATTAATCTCCCAGATGGTGAACGCCACATTAACTGTCTTTCAAATACTCTGGGTCTTGCATTAGATACATTATGTACTGTACAATAAGTGATGAGGTCAGGAAAATTACTAAAAGAGTACAATGCAACGAGAAATACATTCAAATACATTATACAGCGGGTAAAATAAGTACTGAACATGTCACTATTTTTCTCAGTAAATAAAGGTGTTGTTGGCATGAAATTTTCACCAGATGTTGGTAACAACCCAAGTAATCCATACACACAAATAAAACAAAACAAATAAGTTCAGAAATTAAGTTATGTATAATAAAATGGAATGACACAGTCATATACAGTAACTATACACACAGTATATCTGTTGAATGTAGATTTTATATATTTTATTTGTTTGATTTAAATCATTTAAATAGTTTTTGGGGGTTTTGGCTTTATTATCTTTGTAATTTTTTTTTTTTTCCCTCAGAATTTCACAGTGTGGTTGCAGGGCGTTAACCACAACAGACATAAACTTGACAGTCTGGTTATCAGCTGCGGCACCTGCCAACACCACGCCACTTCCTATGTGCTTCTTCAGTTGAACTTCTTCAATTGTTCTTCAAATTCAATCATTATGCTTTTACAAAAATTCTAAAATAAAATAAAATAATTTGAAACATATTTTACAGAAAAAAAGGGTTCAAACATCTACCAAAAGCCATTTCTTCATTATACAGAGGATTTACTGTATAAAAACAGTGTAATCAAGCTGTGTTACAGAGATAATGTATTGTCAAGAGATATATTCTGCTCTATTTGTTTACATGAGTGGTTTATGCATGCAGCATCCTCATGCCAGGTATATTATTAGATACCAAGGCCACTTTTCCATTATGGACAGCGATTTCCCATGGTTTGCTTTTGCCATTTAATTCAGTCCTGCCCATATGAGACTGTCGCTTTCAGTGCCTATTCCTATTCACTAGGCCCTGTCGAGTGATTCATAGTGTCACAGGGCAAGACAATGAATTTCCATTTACAAGAGATGAACAGTAAACCCGACTTGTGACTTATAATCATATGAATGTCTACTCTGATTACTGAAGTGTGAAGATTCTGTAGCATGTGTGTGAATTGTATTGATCTGGACCTGTTTTTCACATTATTGAATATTTGAAAGTACTAGAACAGAGACAAAAAAAACTTTCAGTGTTTCTGAAAATATAATTCCTAACCAAAATAAGGAAACACCTTGCCAGTGGACTTCAATACACAATGCGCAATCAATAGTTTGATCGCTCCAGAAATGTACTACAAACAGAGTTTTTGGTTCTCTTTGTTTGTTCATGTAATGTTCCTCAAAGTTTTCCAGCTAGTATACAACCTACAGAGCAACCTCTGGCCGTCCACTGGCTGCCGTCCAGCATTAGAAGCTGCACTGCTTTTAGGGTTGTATACATGTTCAGCTGCTACAGGCCTTGTTGTAAGCTTAGTGTTTAGACTTGGGAGATAAAAAGAAATATGGTGCTACATTATTTATTGCCATTCCATCATACTTCATAGAAGACCCATTGACTCCAATGGCTGGCTTTCTGAAAGAACCTGGAACTCTTTCAACATTCGCAGTGAGCAGACATTTCAAACTTTTTCAGTGTTTCACCTTTCCAAGGAGATGCCTCAGAAACACTTAACCCTTCACTCCAAGGTAAATGGCTCCATTCGTCATTACGTATTCAGCACTGAGAAGAGGCCACTTTCTAAGCACAGAGAGATTGGAGGTGGGTCAATACACTGAATTTAGAGAAGTTAGGTGCTTTTTCACAAATGACTTGTCGATGCATTTGCTGAAGGTACTATCAATAACTGCCAAAACAACAATGGCTGAGCCGTGGGAATTAGTTTTGTGTTTGCAAAAACAGGCGTGGCGTTGATAAAATTTTGGGATTGTTAATATGTGGGCATTTGTTCATTAAGCAGCACAAATGGTCAGCTGTTTACCATGTTAATCACCAATGTCACTTACTCATACTGGGTAAGAAATGGAAAAAATTACTCATACTGGGAAAGAAGTTAATATTCATCTAAAAATCCTGTGGTCCAATGTTGTTTAAGAACACATGACATTTGAAACATTCCTCAAAATATAATTTCTCAAAATACAGTTGAAAAATTCTTTTATATTTTACAAGAAAGAAAGTCATACAGGTTTGAACCAACATGAGGGTGAGTAAATGATGACAGAGTGTTCATGTTTGGGTGATCTATCTCTTTAATGTAAACATGCCTGGCATAAAACACAGGTTTTTGTTGTTTACTGGTTTTCATTTGTATTATGCTTATTTACCTAGGTCCATTTAGCACCATTCTAGAATCCACCTGAAAAGCCTGCATCGAAAAAGAGAGAAATATTAATTATGAGCGCTGTAGAGGACATATTTTAGATAAATATTTTATGTGTCTCATTCACAGGCTAACTTTATATTAGTAGGCTACTTATATCAGTTCATTTTTGTAGGTATGAAGTGCCAGCACGTGCCATGTCACATATGACTCAACAATATCAGTTTTCAGAAATGCCTTATAAGGTCATAATCAACTGCCCACAGACCATTATGTGCTTTACATCAGCAAGAATCAGGCCTACGGGTTGCCATGGTAGCCGGCTACTTAAGGATTCTCCTCTAGGCCACTTTTCCTTGAGCAGCGCGTACACGTGACAGAGAAGAAAGATTTGAACAGCAGATTTCCATTTACAGCTAAGCACTAAACTGTAAATGAATCTTCCTTTTCTACTGACAATAAGGATTATTACAGCAAACATGCTATTGAATTACATGATTCCTTTATGTGGTAAGATGCCAACATGCCTAAATATACACTTATTATTGTACTTTAAAAAGGAAACTCCTCTCAGAGAAGTGTTACATCATCTCACGCTGATGGTACTATCCATAATTTCTAAAAACAACACCTCTTGACCTTTGGATTTAGAAAAAAAAAAAAACTTAATCTGCTGATGGCAAGGATTTGAGAGTGTTGCAAGTGTTTGTGGGCATTATGTTTGTGTTTCAGTATGTTGTTTACACACCACACATGGTTAAAATATAGTTCCTTAGCGAACTAAAAATGGGAAACTCCTCCTAAGGAGCTGAGTTTCCTCCCATGTTACATAAATCACAAAACAGAAAAAAACAATTGTCATCCGAAAACTGTATCCTGGCTATATTTTAAAGTGACCCTATTGTTTAGGTTGTGCTCAGTTTGAGCAGGACGCCCTGACTTACAGATATTTCAACACAACAAAGTTTGGCAGGCTATGCAGGCACACCTGATACAATTATGATTTTTTCCTGAGGCTTGCAAATAGGACGTATGTGGCAACTTATAATTCCGGTGTATCAAGCAATGAGACAGTGTGCAGGGAAAAGGCCTCAGCTGTTGTTTCTAATTTGTGAAATCTCACCATGCTTGGTGTGGAAGTCATTAGCCTCTGTTTTGTGAGGAGCTTACAGAGGAAACGCCACATTGCTGCATTTATTTACAAGTAGAACTGAGAAAACTACTCAAACTGTATTTTCCTGGGCAAAAACTGCACCAGTGCACCTCTTAATTAGAAATCACTTAATGCTTGACATGATTGCAATCAAAAAGCTTTAATTAAAATGCAAATTTAGGGGCTGTATAATTGTTGCTAAAAAAGTTTCTGTTACACCAGAGGACGGTTTTCATTTATGGACATTCTCCAGAAATACATGCTCCATGCACTCCTCGTAGTTCACACTGTATTGCCACAGTGTCGTGTTGAAGAACGGGCCCAAGTGGATTATTGGAGGCTTTTGTCTCAAAGACAGACAAAAGCAAATTGCTTCAGGGTTCCATGAATATTTTGTCTCTACATTCTCTGTACGCATGCAGAATACATCAACACAGACTTGTAACTATATTCCCATGCTAATAGAGGATTGGTGTTAAATGCACAGAGATAAAAATTAGCTTGAACTTGAACTTGAACAGTCTGGTCTATTTGATTGGATTGCATTGATGGATGGATGGACGGACGGATGGACGGACGGACGGACGGACAGATAGATAGATAGATAGATAGACAGACAGACAGAGTGGATCTCAAATGATACATAATGACAGAATAAGAATGAGTGAGTTTCATCTCATACATCTGATAACGATCACAGAGGGACGAAGACCTTAGATTGACATCCGTTCAAATCAGAAAACCCATGTCCTAAATGAAAGACACAGCTCCCACGGTGTGATAAATGTTTCAGAAAGACCCATTAAGTTCTCTACTGCTTTGATATCTGAAAGCATTGATTCTGACAATGTATAGAAGTTTTATTTATTTATTTTAATAAAAAGGTCTGCTAGACAGCCAGTGATTATATGAGTGAAGATGTGACCTGAGGCAAATCATACACATCACTTACTGTAATATAATGATAAACACATGTTGATAAACATATGGTTTGCACAGTTTATATATGTTCACAACACAACAGGAAACAGCTGGATTTTTTTCTATAGCAGTTTCCTGCTATAGATTTCAGAGAGCAGATATGTGTAAATATTTACTATAATATTGTGTGTCTAGTTGACGCACTCTGTGCATCCATATGAGGTAAATTACACACAGAAGATATACCTAAGGTCTAAACAAAATTCCTATATGCATGAGAAAGATTACTTTTTTGCAAATGTAATGCAGAGAAATGGGTATACTGTATCTTGAATAAAATACACAAAAAAGAGAACTTCCCAAAGTTTCATAAAGGAAGAACAGAAGGCAAAAAAATATACAATATGTTTATTTATCATTCTTCTGTAACAATTCACAACAAGGTTAATGCATTAACTAACATGAACTAATAATGAGCAAACATTTGTAACAGTATTTATTCATCCTTGTTCATGTTAATTAGTAAAAGTACAACTGTTCAGTGTTAGTTAATTTTAGCTCAGGTCCATAAAATAATATTAACAGAAAAAAAAGAAAAAGAAAAAGATTTTAATAGTGTATAAATGTTGAAATTAACATTAATTAAACTAAATTAATAAATGCTTTAGAAGCATTTCTTTATGTTAACACATTTTAGATTATGTTACCAAATGTACTTAGGCTATCTAATGTTAAGAAATGGAACTGTATTGTAAAGTGATAACAGTTTTTCTTTGGTGATCTTTTAATCAAAGATTTAAAAACCAATAGGTTAACACCTTCAAGATTTCAAAAGATTTCAAAGCAGTAAAGAAAGACATGAACAGGAAAGGCAGATGGGCTCTTGGTTTAAGAGAAGTGGTCAAAGATCAACAGGAAAAAATAGTGCAGAGACTGCTGGCACTTTAACTCTCTCTATCTTCCTGTATAATCCAGTGTACTGCACACAGAACTGAACAAAGTAGTACACTTTCACACATGCTTTTAAAGACTTTTACAGATGCTTTGAACTGCTCAGGTGTTTTTTTAATTCATCCATGACTCCATAATGTCATACCTTAGTCTGGGGTTCATTATTAATGAGGATTTGAAAGTGGATCTAAAAGCCTTTGCAGGAAATTACTGTTGGTAATCAGACTGAATATATTTGATTGCATTAGTGATCGACTCTCATTTGTGCAATAACAAGATAATGAGGCTCTGTCAAATTGCTCTACAGAGTGCTCCAATGTGTACCTGAAGATTTTGATTTAATTTCATGTTACGAGCATCCAAATTGATGTTCTAAATGGTCTTCTAATTGGTAGACTGCTAATCAAAGAAAATAAAATTGAAGTAGAAGAAATCTTTAGGAGTGGTTTATGTTTAAGTAACTATATATGTTGATGTCTTACTTGCAGGTACTTTGTCTGTTTTTCCTCAGTCCACAAAAACAGAACCATGGATATTTTTCACATTTCTGAGTTTCTCAGCAGTGGAAGTCATTGTGCAAACTTTTATAGCAGTGAATGGGAGACTACCACAAATATATATTTTGCATTCCCATTTGCTCAAATAGAAATAGAAAAACTCCACAATAGTGTTTTCATGACTTTCAAAAAAGAAAAAAAAAATAGAGAGACTGATAACAGCAGTCAGAAGAGAACAATGTCAATTTTACCGTAACTCCAATGAATGCTGTATTAAAAACACTCTCACATTAGCATTATTATTATTTTTTTTGTTGTAATTTGATGCAAATTAATATGATACAAAATGTAGTGCTATAAATGTACATATTTAAAAAAAAAATGAAAATATATAAAAAAAACTGCAATGGTGATGACTGTTGAAACACATCATCACAGTCTTGTGGAAAGGGTCCATTGCAATACTCAATAGTGGTGTTTCATTTTCATGCCATGCTTTAGAACAAAATGTGAATTATTCAAGTTACACATTCATAAAGACAGTAATTTGTTTAATCTCTGAACGAGTCAGCATTTTTGAATGAATTTGTAAATGATTCAAAAGTCAAAAGTTACTTGTTGGCACATATTGGTCTAAAGCACAGACAAGGGGACTGATAAACATGTGGAAAAAGTGCTGTTGGACTGTTATGCTGCTCGATCAAGGGTTTTGAGGACTGGAAATAAGCATATATACATCAAATATTTATTAGATTTTAAGGGAAGAAAACACCTTTACCATATCTTTTGTGGTTGACCACATCTTGTTTTGTGCAGTCAATTAATGGCTGCTGAAATCATTAAACCAAAAACAGGCATTTGGTAACCAAAATTCTATTTTTCTACTAGACTATGTTTTATTAATTCTAAAGCCTATTGTTCGGCCTATGCAGTGTTGGTGTTGGGTCACCGCTTGATGTCCAATGCAAAATCAGGATCCTGAAGCAAAGCCACCGCCCTGAAAGGCCAGCCCCCAGTGGATAGTGTCTTGCTCTTTCCCCATTTCTCTCATTCTCTGTGGGTCTCTCGCCCCCTCTCTTTCACTCTTTTCCCATCAGAACAGTGCTGTCTCTCTCTGACTGGCCCTTCCAGTGACCTCCCACCTACATTCATGATGCTTCCTGCATTCACAACGCCTGTTAAACCAATCCACTGCAGTGAATGAAACTTCCCTGGAAGCTGGACAAAGTTAGCTTTCAGTAGTCCACAGATGGCTTGGGAGTTAATCTGATAACACAGACTATCTCAAGTGAAGGTTCTGATTAGAAGATACTGCTATTATGCTGTTCACTCTTTCTCTTACTGTTTTGGCTCCAGTGGTCTGAGAAAACTCATGAGCTTTGTAAAACCGATTCTGTCAGGGGCTTACTACAACAAATGTTACTACAACAAATATACCAATATAGGGTTAGCCTCTGCTAGTTATGTGGAAAATATCACTATTTTATACCTGTGATATGAATTATGGCATATAAGATGATATTCGACTGGTTATGTGATCTCAAAATGGCCAAAATGTAGGCCTATTTTTTTTTTTTTTACCATCATGAGGCAAAATAAAAATAAAACAGATTTTATTAGACCATATGACTGGATTCTACCCCATGATTTTAAACTATTTTACAAAAGTGCTATTCATTTATTTATGAGTAAAACTGTGCAGAAATGGACTCTAATGCACTCTTATGTGATCAGACAACTTGCTCTTCCTTTGAAATGACCTTCCTTTGTGGGCTATTGCATAATGTTAACCAGTAGCCAAATAGCTATTTGGCATTGTTTTAGCAAACTCAAACTAAGTCTGACTCTGTTGTGGTATGTAAAAGTCATTAATTCAAGTGTGTCAATCTGAAATACTGCACCTTTAAAAGTATTTTTAAATGGTTAATAGGTTGTGCAGATTGTGTCTCAGAGGGCTTCAGAGACAGGGGTGTCTGGCGGTGTGAGTGCTGGTAGAAAACAATTTATCACAGGACCATTACAGAGTTTAGAGTTTCCTCCTACACTGCTACCCTTGCACACCTATTCCAACCGGTCACAGATAGGGGAATTTATTGATCATGACATTGATTTCTGTCTGTATAATTCAATGTAAGTGTCTCACTACAACACAAAGGAGAAAAAATGTTCACTGTAAAACCATTTTGTGAGTGATGCAACCTGTAAAACACAACAAGTGAAAAAATAGTACCAATTGAACGTATAAGTGTGAAAAACCACAATTCATGAGAAGATGAGTGATAATTTTTAGATGTAACGCGAAATCCATTCAGATGACAGTATATTATCACAGTTTATTTCACAGGCTTCAATATTTGCGGAAAAACAACAGCAGGGAGTGCATTAGCTCCATGCTGATTTCATGTACGTTGCCAAGCGCATATTGTCAAATCCAGATATACTGGCAACACAAACAGTGGACTAATGTCAATTACCAATTACTTTTTTTTATTATTTGGGGAGAAGTAACACAAAATCCCACTAAATAATGAATTACAGAGATTCATAAATATTATCGCACATGAAACAATTTAGGTCTTTATCGGTTTAATAGATTGATTGTTATGTTACAGCGCCACTTTGAGGATAGAATTGGATTTGCACCCTGTCCACACTAAAGTACAAACTGTTTGCTTGTTCACTATCACAGGTACACATGCTTACAATATGAATGTTCGAAAATATATTATCTTACGTACTGCAATTATTTAATAGAATTTATTTATTTTTATGTTGTTGTTTTTTTTGTTTTAATTAATGTACATATATTACAATATTTATTTTAACTTGCTGCTAAAACAATACCCTGATTTATTTGCTTTCAGGGTATTTTGGTGCCAATGCACTCATCTGGCTCCGTAGCAGGGGGAGCTTTGGCCATGGTACATGGATTCTATAAACCCATTAACTGTGCAGTCTCAACCCACCCACTTAGTCACACACTACAATAAAGCACCGATCAGTGGCCTTCTCTCCCAGGTTAGAAATAATACACCAACCAGCTACATGAGCCATATCCAGCCAAATGACAACCACTCAACTGCAAATTACAGCGTTTAACCTTCGTGAGGTCAACAGTCTCTTCTAAGACTGGGCAAACTTTTTTAGAAGAAAAACTTTAGGCATTACGTGTGCGTTGCCAAATATATAAGACATCATCACTAGGCTTATGGAATGACTTGAAGCCATAGTAATAAGTAAATTCCCTCTGCATTAGATCTATGACAATGTAGTTTAATATTGTATGCCTTCATTGCCCTCTAGGGGTAACTAACAAGCTGGCAAAACAAAGCTTTATTGCAGTGTTTTAATACTATTAGCCGCTCTCATTGATTTTAAAGTGCTTGAGATGTGACACAGAGCAGCTCTTTTAGGAGAGTTTGTGTCTGGCTTCTGTCAAGGTGAGGAGTTATGAGTGCTGGGGAGCCGCGGCTCCTGTTAGTTGGTCCGGGTGGGAGCTATAGCCCATTTAATGTTTACTTTCCCTTACGATATTAGAGGAGTTAAGAGTCTGTGCTGGTCCATTAGGATTAGATCTCTCTATCTCAGTTTTTTCAATCTTTTCCTTTCTCCTTGCACCTGTCAGCAGTTTCTACACCAGACGGCTAATCCCAGCCCCAGAGAAACTGTCACTAATGGCTTCAGGTACCACCACCAGGGTCTAAATAGAGCCAAGACCTCACAAACATTCACATGTATACATAAACCCCTTAGCTATATTCTTTAATCTCCCCTCTTGGAACAAACCCCCATCTTCATCGCCATTCACTCCCATTCGCTACTCCGTCTTGATGGTTATGGCCCCAGGTCTCTGTGGAGAATGGAAGTGCAATCACAGCCTTTCTGAAGGTTATTACCCAGACCTCACAGGCTTTTCATGGCCCTTCGGACGCAGGCTGGGAAATGACAATGGTCAGCTCTGCCGAGTCAGAGAAATGGGTGCGCTTCACTTCCACGTGTGGAGAAGCCAGAACGGCAGGGCAATAAAGGAAGGAGATGGCTCTTTCCCTCATTTCGGAGCTGTATCGGTGCATCTGCCAGCACATCTTGGGTGGAACACAACAAGCACAGCGGAGGAGAATGTGTCAAGCCGGGACTTGAAAAAGTGTGATGGAGTGCTTTCA
>JAFVLL020036808.1:0-27700 GCA_021397915.2 Tor tambroides | reverse complement strand
ACTTTGCATAATTGTGTTTTGACTCTAGGGCTGGTCATTAATATTGCAGCTCGACAACACATCAGACAGTCAACCGGGCCAAATATTGCATTATGATTTAACGACACACCTTTAGGGCAACAGAACTTTATTAAATTCTTTATCAAAATAAAGCTTTATTCATTACAGAAAATTCCCAAACCCCCACAATAGCAGTATTAATGCAGCCTCCAGCTCCTGCATAAAGAGCGACATAAATTGCAGTCGAACAGGTCAACACATTACACAACTACTTAGGCCCAAGTAAACTCTTAAGTTAGCTAATTGGAGACACCTGAGAGGGGAGAACAGCTTCGATTTGGTTAGCGAGTCCTCATGTAAGGCTCACTTGTCAGCAGAAGTGCAAATGGTGATATTACGCGTTCCGCCACTAGATGGCACACACCTTTCAACACACACAGTTGGTCAATCAATGTTTTACAAAAGCCATTCAAAGCGTTAAACGGCCTTACAAACATGGCCAAAATTTTGGAAAGGAGAAAGTAGCTTCTAGCTAGCGACACCATCTGCTTCGCTGGCCATTCTTACATTGGGAAAACAACCAGAGAGGACGGGGATAGCAACAAAAACTGTTGCTAATGCTGTCTGGGAAATCGGGTTATTTTAATTGGTCTTAATTGTACTCAAACAGTGGATCGCTTGAACCTAACAGTTCTTGGCAACTCGCAGTCACTCCGTCTCGAGAACGGAGCTTTCGGTGGCCAGCAGTTCCTCTCGTTCACACTCTTCACACAGAGATGTTTTAATTAAATACAGAGCTGGGAAGAGTGCATCAAACCCAAACACAAATATCAGGCTAGATTTCACAGCCAGAATCAAGATATTAAAAAGAACGGGTTTCTAACTGGTCATAAACCTTGGTGATGACAATAATCCTGCAGTAGAGTAAAGCCCAGATCACTCTTGATTAAATATCAGCGCTGTTCTTATTCTGTGGGGTGCTCACAGAAGCACTGACCACTACCATACTAGAATCAACACTGATTGTTGGTTGTATTTGCCCACAGAGTGAGAGTATAGGCCAACAGGATACCAAACAAAAGCCTGATGGGAAGAGAGACAATAGTAATAGCACAAAAGGGGGTGGCTATAGGACACGTCAGGGAATCAATTATTCATAGAGACAAAGGAGCAGAAAACGGCATAAATGATGTTGAATCATTTGTAAATAACTGCATAATGATTTAAGGATTTAATATGCCAAAAGTACAGTGTTCAACCTGTTTAAACGACTACATCTATCCCAGACATTATCATTTAATTCACATCGAAATAAATATACCACAGTTTCCACTATCCAGGTCCATTATAAATAATAAACTTTTACTATAATTTTTTTTTTTTTTTTTTACTGAACATTACTGTCTTTTATCTAATTGCTGTTGCCACTAATAACAAAACCTTATGTGGTAAAATCACTAGGGGTGTGCAATATTTCAGTATCATATCAATTAGCAGCTGATGTTTAAATTTAGTGATAACAATACTGGATAGGCTACATATTAGCAAATCTAAAAAGGAATACGCATTTTTCATACTGTAAATTATAATGTTGTAAAATGCCTACAAATACATTCACTTCAAGTAGGGGTGGGCGATATGCCAAAAATATGATATCAATTTTTTTCCAGAAAAATCATGATTCTCGTCATGTTGATTTTACCATTTTGCAAGATGTCTCAGCAGTACAGCCAAAAATAATTTCCCTATTCTAAAAACAAAGCCTTACAATTAACAAAATAAAAAAGAATGGCAGATATTCAGGACAAAATGGGCAAAGATAAAAAAATCTTTGTCATTATTTTATCTTTGTTATTAAAAAATTAAAACAAACATAGACATTATAAATAAACATAATATACAAATAAATCAAACAGTGCTTTATTTTTCAAGAACAGTAGGTATATTTAGCAGTAGAGTTCAAGAAGTTGAATCAACAAATATAAAAATAAAACACTATATACATGTCACATACACTTTTGTTTTATTTTTCCATTTATTTATATGAATACATGGGTAGTATTATTTTTTGTGGTACAAATTATAGTACACAATCTATAAAGTTAAACATTTATTTTTACAATAAAAATACTGGTTATTTATCAATTATCATTCATTATAATTATTGGTGTATTGGTGCATCAAAAAAAAAACATTGTATAATGCACAGCCACCAGGTTTACTGCTTCAATACAACTCAAGGTTTTAGTGAAAGCTTTTATGCATTCATTTACATTAGATGAACAACTAAGGCTGATGCTTACTGATGTGCAATATCTCTGTACTGAGAGCTCACTTAAGTGAAAATGGCCATGGAAAACAACTGTAATTCAATCCCCCCACTTTAAATTGACATTAACATGCTGAAATGCACATTCAGCTGTGATGTTATCTCCAACTCATATTAGCCAATATGAAACTGACAAACAGCCATCAATTTTCCACGAGAAAGCAGCACAACACATAGTTTGCAGAGGCTGGCGCTGTGTCAGCCCTGCTGGAGAGTCTGGGGTGATGCCAGACGTGCCTGTTCGCCATCTCTGCAGAGATACTGCAGCAGGCCTCATAGATCTGTGTATGTAACTACAGTACATCATCATTTTCGCAATGAGGCAAAGAGGGAACATCCAGCAGAAGGGGTGACTGACTCTTTGACTTCATTTTCAATCCGTGGCTTATCTGAGTGTAGCCAGATAAGGCAGAGCCTGCAGATGTAATCTGTCTAATGATATACAGACTTAAGCTCTTTCCAGTGTTTGGCTTTCTGTGGTTCTCCCCCAAACAGAAAGGGAGTCTGCGTCAACTCGCTCTTTCACTTCAGGAGGCGAAACGGTGATGTCATCGTTGGTGTGCAACTCAACTACATGTGAAATAACAATCCTTTGCACTCAACCACGCTCAAGTTAGTTTCTCTTTTCTGTCTCCTCCCCATTTTCCTTCAACCTTTGTCCATGTCTTTTCTATCCTGTTTCTTGTCTCTAGCTTGACAATTCACTTCACCGTCACATCTAGTCAGGTTAATCAGACCACAATCATAGAGTGACCCAGTTATAAACCGTGATCTAAGGCCACCGCTGGTCGAAGTAAAGGGGGAAAGAAAAGTGGAAGAACAGAATACAGTCTATAAGAACTGAAAAGGCACCATAACCAATATCCTGTTCCTATGCATGAGTTCCTGTGCATGACAATGTCATAGTCAAGATAAGAAGTGTTAGTTTTAGCTTCTATATTAATAAAACACGCATGCACACCGACAGTCAAAAGTTTGGACACACTTGGACTAATGTGTTTCTCATGGTCTGAAAAACCTTTTGATCTGAAAGTTTAAAAGAATAGTTCACGAAAAAATGAAAAGTCTGTCTGTATATACCCTCAGGTCACTCCAAACCAGCATACATTTATTTTTCAAATGAACACAAAGAAAGTAGAACTTTTTGAAGGAATTTTTGCATAGCTATAGTTCACAGAAACCGCAACTATCAATCATCTATCAAAAAAACAACAAAAATTAAACTATCATATATTATGCATATTATGTAACTGGATGATCTTTCGTGCATTTTTAGTAAGTGTTGTATATTGAGGGTTTTTTTTTACTGATTTTTTACATTTTATATAATTTAATTGATTACAAGCTTTATCAACTCACAAACCCCCTGCAGTTCCCTCACAAACCCCAATTTGGTAAACTCTGAACTACAACATTAATCATGGTTTGTGTGCTGCACTGCAGACTTTGCCCAGAATATTCCTGAATTTAACAGAAAAAGATTGCCATTTCTGGTAACCGATATCAACGCTGTATAACTGGTTTCATCATCGCAGATAACGTAATTATTTCCGGTGTGCCTTGAGCTCAGTTTTAATTTAGAAATGTGCAGAGTGACTAAAGCTGAATAGACTCTAGAGATGAAAGATAACTTTGCTACTAAAACAAGGACTATATTATGTGCCGAGTTGTCCTCTCACCACATCACATGACCAACCAAGGTCACTCTTTATGTAGAGATGTTCCGATACCCTTTTTCCCTTCCCGATACCTAGGCTCAGGGTATCGGCCGATACCGAGTACTGATCCGATACCTGGGTGTGTATCTGGTTATGCAACTGTATGTACTACTAGCCCTGTATGAATTGATACAATTATTTTATGGTGTGCTTCACTCACTCACTCACTCACTCACTGACTGACTGACTGACTGACTGACTGACAGACAGTCTGGCAAGTAAACAAAAAATATAATATATAATGTTTGGAAAATGGCACATCTTTTTAAATATCTAAAAGTACACTCTTAATATCAGTCAGTCAAGCATTATAAATATATTATAACAATCAAGTATTATTTAATGATAGAATTTTAGCAATTAGAATTAAAACTTGGTAACCATGTATGAATGCATATTAGTCATTTTAACTGAACTTAGGACTGGTGGTGGTGCTTTTTTTGGTCATTCAGTGTTTCTGTAAAAATGGGGGAAAAACTATCAATAATACTGATAAGATAATAATCATACTATGAATTCTGCTAAGAACAATATAAAACGCACTAAGGATTAACGAGCTGCTGGATTCATGAATATTAATCACGTTGTCTGCATTGGCTCGAACTGATTTCCTGAAATCAAAACAGGGACGATAATAGGTGAGCGCCAGCCAATGAGACTGTCGTTTGCGCATTAGCTCCGCCTACTACTGGAGAACCCGGCAGTTAAGCTGAAGAATTCCAAAGGAACTCTGTTATTTTGACAGGAAAATACAAAAAAGAATATCGTTTACATACCATGCAGAATTGACACGCCACATAAGACTCTCTCACTCCCTCTCTCTCTCTCTCTCTCTTTGCGTGTGAGGAAAAAAGCAAAGCGACGGCAAGTCGTGCGCTTCACACTAGAGCTTACGGTACATCAAATACAGGTGCGCTGCACATTCATTCAGATGATCTGAAAAATAGATCGCTTGACGGAGAGTGAAACTCTGAAGCGCTCAGTCAGAGTGTTCAGCAAGTGACAATATATCTGCGCTAAACTTATACTTAGCCTCCAACTCACACACTGGCGAGTAAAATCTGATTATTTATTAACCAGTGGCTAATATTAGACATCATTTAGTCGCCCAGGGTGAAGATTTAGTCGCATATGCGAGTGATTTACTGGCAATGTGCTAGCACGTTTGTATTTCTTCTTCCCTGCTCTAAATAGTGGTTGCTTGTGGCAACACAGCACAACTTCCTGTGTTTGCATTCTGAGCAGCAAAGAAGAATTGATTTCCTTTTTGCAGCGTTAAGCAAAGCTAGCATGCATAACTATAGGTCTTGTTTAAGAAAATGGTATCGGATCGGTACATGGGTTCAAGTACTCGCCGATACCGATGCCAGAATTTTTTGTGGTATCGGTGGAATTTCCGATACTAGTGGTGGAATTTCCGATACTAGTATCGGAATCGGAACAACCCTATCTTTATGTGTCACGGGAACTTGTCAACAATTTTTGTTCAAATCACTAACTACTGCAAAGCGTGTAGCACAATGAACCTGTTAAACCAAATGGCAAACCTCATAAGAAACGCTGACATTTTAACCTCAAACATCAGACATAAAAACAAAAGAACACACCGCTGTTTTGGGAAGTCCATACAATAAAAATAAAACCTACCATTAACCTAAGGCAAATGAGGTTTGATGAATGCACAAATAATTATACATGTGGGAGGAAGGTAACCATATTTCAGTGTTAGTATAATACCATTAAAGAAACAATAATCCTTTTAGTCTACAATAAATTATTGAAAGAAAACTGCATGTTAAACTGAGGTATTTGATCTTTCCTCTTGACCAAGAAGAATGAGCCTGACTTCAGCTTGCTAATGGACTGATCAATGTTTCAAGATAGTAAATGTAGCCCTGAACCTCAAAAAATCTCTCATTTCACCCTTCAGCATTGAAACACAATGTACAGTCAAAATTAAACCATCTCCACAAAGTGATATTCAATTAATTTTATCAATCAAGAACTATGAAAAGATAGTGTTTTATATGAGAATGGAGCCTAGTGATTAGAGAGGAGAAGTTTTAAAAAAGAAATAAATAAAAAGAGGCACTGGTGACATCATCCAAATATGTAAAAAGGTTCAGAGATTGAGCATGTTATTAGATTATTTCTATTAAACAATATCAAAAACTTTTCTCTCTCTCTTCAGAATAGCATGCAACAATGAATCATTCATACTATAAACAAGAATGTTCATTAACAAAATAAAGTCAATTTTGCTTTCTTGTCAACTCTAAGATTTAAACTTTAACAGACTAGTTATTGTACCTAAAGCAGTGACTGCTTTGTACGTTTGGCACCTGTCTTATTTTGGCTCACAACTGTCACTGAGGACTACATCCATATATGCTCCTAGATGCCTTAATGAACAGACCCTTTCACTATTAAGATATCTGCCCAATCAAACAAAGCTCCACTGTTCTCAACATGCAAACAAACGGACTCATTTGAATGAAGTGAACATGCTAACATCTGAAAAAAAAAATTCCAGGGGATTTGCCTTTTGTGCAGCACAACCCAGGAATGACTGATGACTTCAAAATACTGGAGGGGCCCTCATGAAATAACCCATCCCCAGAGCTTTGTTGGTTTATCATGTGAAAAATCTTTGGTGTGTTGGGTTATTTCAGGAAAGCTGAGCCAATGTTTATGTTTCTCTGAAACATGCAGAGATATGGTGGTGTGAACAGCCATTTCACGTGATTGATTCAAGACAGAGAACCCCCTCCCAAATGAAAACATTAAGTATTCTGAGCTCCAATTCAACTGATATGGCTGCCTCATGTCATGTGACAATGCGTGCATTATGAAGAGAGTGTTGGAGTGTTGCCAGACACATCTGTTTGACAGGGTGATGTCATAATGATCAGGCTGTGCTTCCCCCAGTGTAACTAAAGCATTTCCCCTCCTCACTTCCTGTGAGCCCCGAGACACTCAACATGTGCTCTACTTCCTGTTAGTTTCTCTGAGATCCCCAACACCCTCTTTGAGTCTAAAATTGCCAGCTACAGACGTCAACTCAAACCACTTACCCTTGGTCCAAAAGTCTGAGATCACATTGAAATATTTGGAATTCTGAAACCGGAAATTTCAATTTAAATTTAAAACCGGAAGTAAAATTTCGAGATTTCAAAGATTTCAAAAAAAAAAAAAAAAAAAAAAGGTTTTGACAAATTCTTTGAGAAGGTTTGAGATTTTTGATCACACACCATCAGATTGTTTGAATCAAATAAATCAAATGAGTCAATGAATCAACAGAGAAACTAACCAAATACTATGTTTTTATTCAATTATTGACTCAAATAATGCAGATATTATAATTTGTAAATAATAAAAAAGCATTTTCTCAGATAGTCTCAACACCATTGTATATAAGTGCACAAAGAATGCTAACCTCGAAAGTTTCATAAGAGCGATCAGACCTGCCAAGGAACATAACCACAATGCGCTGTTCTATGTGGTTAAAAATATTAAGTTGATGTTCCACCCACAACTGCTATATTTGACATTGTGTTTAACTTATTACCATTCATCTGTGTCAGCCACAAAACAGATCTACCTCAGTGAACTTCTGACTTACAGTATGCTTGCACTACATTAGACAACATTTAACATGACTATATTTGCATACTAACATACAAAATATCCCATACTACTATAAAATATCTGAATTAGTAACAGTATAATGGCTTAACATCATGGGAATAAAAGTGCACAAGTATCAAGTTCTTATCATCAAATCTAACATTTGTTTCATTCTGTAAACATACAGATCGCCATTGTGATCAATAATGATGAATTTAAACAACCGCGACAAGTCATGGCCAAACAAACACTAGTCAATGTTTTTTAACGTGGCTTGGGAGAACTGGCTGGCCAAAAGCCCAAAAGTGAGTTGTTACATTTGTTCTAGGGAAACTTAGTACAGCTGCCTCAGTTAATTTTTTTCTCATGAGAAAAAAAGTACAGGTTATTTAAACAACATTTACTTCTAACACACCTAAGATGATCAAAACTATCATACACTGAAGAGTTATTAGGAGTGAGAAACACCCATCACACCACTGATTTTTACATGTTTTCATGTGAACAAATCAGCTCACAGGAATGATTCAAGTCTGTTTCGCACATTTAATCTGGCCATTCGCACCTCTGCTTTGAATAATGCTGAACAGCCAAGGCCTCCACACCACCTCGCATCCATTTCTGCGGTTCCTTTATTAAAACAGGTAGACAATCGCTTTTCAGGGTCACTGGCTTTCACAACAAACACAGTGTATTTTATTTTAGTCACTTACAGCATGACTACACGAGGACATGTTGTACCGATCGCCTGCACTAATCTGTGCTCCGTTATGGTATGTTACATAACAGCAGCCAGGCTTATATTCTATTTTAGGAGTTTCATTCATTTGCAATGGAATTTAATGGAGGTAAACTTCCATTCAGTCTGTGCTCAGGAATGCCTTTTGAGGAAACGCGTTGGCATGTGAATTCCACTTACATGACTTCATCCGGTACGCTAAGACCCAGCTAAAAGACTAGTGAAGACATTCATTACATAAATGCAAAACTCACATTATTTTACACTGCAAGTCGGGTGCATAAAAAGAACAGACTAACAGAATAACAAACTTTAGAGCATCAACATCGCATAAGAAAACTGAACAGAAGTGCCAAAACTGTGTTTGTCTTTATTTGTAGCACAAACAGAAGCTGTGGCTGAAACTGAGGATCTATGATGTCATTCCCAATCTGAAAGTTGTAAACAAACGCTGCATTCTTAGTCCCTTCTCTTGCCTCATTTCTCTCCCCATTGGTCTGATCCTGAGGCTGACTGTAAAGATTAGCCCCAGTGCATTACAGAAATCTAACGCTCTGTGATAACGCTTAGCTTGCTCCAGGGGTTATAACCTTCCTCTAATCCAGCTCAGGACAGATTAATCATAAGACCAGTGATGGCTCTCATTCAAACGAACATACATATTCAATGCTGGAATCTATTGGCAACACATAAGTTGTCAATAAATTGTGTCCACCCCCACGGTTAAGCCAGTTCACAATGATGTCAACAGATCTGTGGCTTGCTATAGGTGTACCCTTATGCATAACTGACCATAGCTTTTTAAAATGTAACGATGACAAATAAATCAATAATAATTATACATAATATATAAAGTCACTCTATTTTTACAGGGAGACAGCTTACTTAATAATTAGTGGTTGATTGATATTTATTTTTTGATGGCTGCCAATGGCCGATATAAAGCCATGCTTTAAAAATGCATGAAAATTAATAAAAATGCATTTTGCATTTCTGCAAAAAAAAATATTTTAGTTTTTTCAGAAAAAAAATGTATCAATAACATTTTAAAATTAATCTTTTTGAAAAAAATATCTTGCAATAATCAATTTATAATTTACAACTTTTTTCTGTAATCCTAGTACATTATTTTTCACAAATACAGAAATTGCTAAAAACATGAACAAAAAGCAAATACACTGTAACCACCAGCACTCACTAATCTGGGAGGTTTGTATTCACTGGGAATCATATTTTTTTCAAATAAAGACCAGGAAATTCAAATTTTGCATACAGTACACATTGAAGATTAAATGAATATGACAAAGCGACCTATATAATACAACTTGGACATGACAGTACTAGGGATGGGCATTTCAAGCAAAAGTAATATTCGAAAATCGCTGGGAATTATTCGATTATTATTCGATTATTCGAAAATAGCACCCCTTCCCTGTATGCATGCATGCACGTCACGTTATTAGGCTAGTGTTACACACCCATAAACAGAGAGAGAGACCAGTCACGCTTTTAATCTGTATGATAACAAACTGTTTTATTTATTTAAAATAGGTTAACTCAAGCCATATAATGATTGTAACATGCTGAAACATATTAATATAATAAACGCAACAGAATGACATCACTTATTAAAATAGCAGTCCATCCGTTTGCATAAATCAACTGCTCATAAGGTATTAAACTGCTCAAAATATATTCCAATACTTTCTCTCGCAATTATATCGTTGGGTAATTATACTGTATATGAACTGCTGGCATCAGTGAGCCGTTATTAATTTGCGGGGCATTGAAAACGCTTTTGAATGCGCGTGCGCGCGACCGTTTTACTTTCACTTTGGAGATTAGCGATCACATGTTTATACTATGGAGCGGCACTGTACTTACTACACATTTTACAAGATTAGATGTTTGTCAGTGGTGCTCAGGATCTGCAAATCATTCGCCATCGTCCTACTCTGTTGCTGGTAAATTAAACTGCATTTACTGTAATGTAAAAGGCTATCGCTAGCATGCGGCTAACCATATGTCCCTTTAGTGGCTCCGTAGAACGCGTTATTTGTTTTCCGTGCCTTTCCCAGTACGGATTCAGCACACCTCTAACCCAGTCGGGGATATTTGTGGTCCGCACAGAACTCTTATTTGGCATCGTTCTAAGTTGGTAGTCTACAGCGGTCGCGTGAGAGAGTGTGTTCTTCTGTTGTCTTTGACAGCTTTTAGGTGCGTTATTGGCGCTTACCTCTGCTTGCGCGTCTCAGCCTCATCAGCACCGAAAACATGGGGAATATTTAGACAAATATAATCGCAAAACCTATTCGATATTCTATGAATAAATCGACTAATCGAATATTCAAAAATCGTGACCCATCCCTAGACAGTACATGAAAACACTACTATATCATTTGTCTTTCCATTATTAAAACGGTTAACGAAAGCTTACAACACTTAGCAGCCCAACAGAAACATTTATCAGCTAAAGCCAATAACTAAAAAAAATGCCAAATATCACTACTGGTATAAAAATAAATAAATTCCACTACTGCTATTAAGATTATGCAGGTGAAAGTGTTCGTTTATAAATTACAGCAGTGTATATGTATCATAGCATGAGCAAGATGAGACATGACTCAAACTCACTGCTGACAATTTCTAACACGATTTTCCATGCACTATTTTTATTATATCCAGACAGGTCACATGAAACGGCAAAATCACTTGTCCCAAGTTAGTTAAGTTGATAGACACACCTACATTCTGTCACGAACAAAAGCTGTTACTCAAATCACCAACTCCTACTGACAATGAATGACTTCTGGTTGCTTTGTGGCAAGTTACTCTAAGTCACTTCTTTTGTTTAAAAAAAAATATGCAGTTTATATACACTGCCATTCAAAAGTTTGTGATCAGTAAGATTTTTAATGGAGTCTCTTTATGCTCATCAAGGCGGTATTTATTTGATCAAAATACAGAAAAAAACAGTAATATTGTGAAATATTATTGCAATTTCTAATATTGGTTTCCTATTTTAATATACTTTAAAAAACAATTTATTTCTGTGACGCAGCACTGAATTTTCATAAGCCATTACTCCAGTCTTCAGTATCACATGATCCTTTAGAAATCATTCTAATATGCTGATTTATTATAAGTGTTGAAACTGCTGCTTAATATTTTTTTGGAACCTGTGACACTTTTTTCTTTGCTTCTTCGATGAATAAAAAGCTAAAAAGAACAGCATTTATTCAAAATAGAAATCTGTTCTAACAACACAAGTCTTTACTATCACTTTTTATCCATTTAACACATCTTTGCTGAATAAAAGTATTAATTCCTTTAAAAAAAATAAGAAAAAAAATGGTTGACCCATACTTGAATAGTAGTTTATATTGTAACACACAATTTCTATTTTGAATAAACACTGTTCGTTTTAACTTTTTATTTAACAAAGAATCCTGAAAAAAGTATCACAGGTCCCAAAAATATAAAGCCACACAACTGTTTCCAACATTGATTATAAATCAGCATATTAGAATGATTTCTGAAGGATCATGTGACACTGACGACTGGAGTAATGATGCCGAAAATTCAGCGTTGCTTCACAGCAATAAATTATATTTTGAAGTTTATTAAAACAGAAAACTGTTATTTTAAATTGCAGTAATATTTCACAAAATTACAAATTTGTTTCTGTTTTTTTTTTGTTTTTTTTATCAAATAGATACAGCCTTGATGAGCATAAGAAACTTCTTTAAAAAACATTAAAAATCTTACTGATCCCAAACCTTTGAACGGCAGTGTATATATTGATTTGAACCACTTTTCACAAACATTGCTACCCTCAAGAATCTGTGCTCGCTCTTAACATTTGCCGAAAACAGCAGTAACAGCAAGCCATATAAGGTTATTTCACTCTGAATCCCCTCTTACCAGTCATTAAAAACTTTGTAAAATTAAGTATTATCCTTCCCTCCAGTCATGAAGCGCCCCCCACTCTATGTTGTCATAGATGTGCGCTCCATTTTCTATCCTTACAAATACTCTACTTTCCAATGAAATCATACAATAAACGAAAACCAAATATGTCAATGTCACTGGATGATTTTAAACCTGACCACCCTTCTGGTGGATGACTTCCTCAATTTTGCCAAAAGCTATTGTGCAACAGCAGAAGTTTTGGACTTCTCATGTACGCAGACAAGTTAGGCAACAGAGAACATGCCTGGAACCAAATCAGACAGAGGGTGGGCAACAGTGAGATCACTAGTAAAAGAGATTGACATCACTGTTAAGACCTGAGAATGTGTGAGTGTGTGGAAACCTCAACATCCTCAAAAGGGTTTCCGCGGTTCCTTAGTCTTAAATTTAGGTGTATCAAATTTAAGGCCATAAAAAGACTTAAATGTTACAAGAAAGTCTTAATTATGATTTTAGGAGGTCTTCAATTTGGGGATGGAAAGACAAGAATTGCGATATAGCTCAATGTGATGATTAAACTTCAAAAGGTTATGATTTCACTAAATAAATATAAGCACATATCAAAGTCAGGTGCTGCTCTGCTTTTGTGTACTGACACATATTTATATGCAGCAAAAACGCAGTTTGTAAATGTCAACCCCTGAATTGACAAGCTAATGCATAATAAAAATTCAAACAATTAAGACACTAAGATATATATTGATAATTGTTTAAATTAATATAATCGATACTTTTGACTCATCCTTTTTCTTAAAAAAATTTAAAGGCTGAAATGTGAAGTTCATCATTTTATAAAACTTTTTGTTTTTGTGAAATCCTGTATCTGAACTGTAAATCATGCCTTTTACAGTCATTTTATGATTTAATGTTACGATAGACATTGCTCTACCCCACTCATATGATGTTAATTTTATTTGTGCAGGTCTTAAAGGTCTAAAAAGTCTTAAATTTGATCCTGCAGATACCCTGACTAGTGTTTTTTTTTTTACCTGTTTGAGAAGCGGCCCTCAATATTTCTGGTACTTCTGCTGTGACAAAGCTGTTTGTTTGCAACTAACAGTGACAATATATTAAAATTATTAAATAAAAGATTATAAAAAACCTAAATAATTAAAGTCTGTCATTCCATATGTTACAAGGATTTAATGATCGTCAATAAATTTACATGTTTTCTCCAATTGTTTGTGATTACAAGATACATTTTTAAACATATTTGTCTATTCACAAATAGCAATTTCTCAGTGATTTCTACCCGTTACTTTTTCGAGCTCATAGAGCTCAATATAACTAACATTTACACTACTGTTCAAAAGTTTGGGGTCAGTACGATTATTTTTTGGAAAGAAATGAATACTTTTATTCACCAAGTATGCATTAAAATTAATCAAAAATGACAGTAAAGACTTTTACATTGTTACAAAAAAAAATCTATTTCAAATAAATGCTGTTCTTTTGAAAGAATCCAGGGGAGGAAAAGGCAAAACATCACAGGAATAAATAATATTTTAAAACTATTTACAATAGCTATTTTCTATTTTACAGAAAATCTCTCACTGCTATTGACTAAATCACTCTTGCAACTTTAATAAGAAAATAATAATAATAATATTTATAGGCCTATATAGGCCTATGTATAGAATATATAGCCCACATAACACGTGTTAATTATATCTAGATAGATAGATATGATTAACAGTGAAGACTAATTAATTTACACAATGTGTGTAGTGTTTCTTATTTATTGTAGTTTTTTTGTCCTATTGCTTGCAATTAGTTTCTTATCCTTATTTAATTGTTTATCTTCAGTGAGCTTGTTTAATATTAACATTGGTGATAAAGAATGAAAATTCTATGGTATCAAAGATTTTAATGTCAAAAAACATTTTTAAATTTTTAATATAGTTATAAAAACTTTTTTATAACTATATCATGATATATATCGTTATCATGATATAAATTTAGTCATGTCGTGATATAAGATTTTGGTCATATCACCCAGCCCTAGTTGCTACTGTATTTTTGATCAAATGTAGCCTTAGAGACTTCTTTCAAAAAAAAACCTTATACCCAAACTTTTATACAATAGTGAATATTAAAATAAAGAAATTTCTATGACTTTCCCTGGACTAGAAATCACTCTTTTAACATTTCAAAGACTGTGGGAGTGCAGTTAAATGAAAACGACTGTTGCTGAGTTGCTGTTTTAACTTATTTTAAAGCTTTGTGTTATTTTAAACAAACACTTTTGAGTTTTGAGCCATCTTGCAGCCCCCTCGGAAATGTGCTGAGGCCCCCTAGCAGGCCTGTGGCCCCTAGATGAGAACCACTACACTAATGGACAAAATGTGGGGTGTTTTCAAATTCACAAGCCAGACCCACTCCACTCATGGAGACTTCCTAGCCATTCCATGGGATTAAGAGGATCTAAACACCAGCTAATCATAAACAAGTATTACAACATGCCCACATTTCTCAGAATTTGAGGCAGCCTGGGCCACAAGAAATTAGTTGTAGTATCCCTACCACACTACCTTCAGGGCACTGTTCACCTACAGCTCCAACTACGTCTATCAGAAAGTATCCATCTGGCTTCCAAAGGTTTACATTCCACAAAGCAAATGGAGCTCATAAACGGATGGATTCCTGCAGCTCCCAAAAGAGCGCCATCATTATGAAGCTGGTACAGGACACGCTCATTTAACTGGAGACAAGCTGTTAAGCAAAGTTACAATGCGTATGCAGATTACACAGACTTAGACAGTCATTCACCTCGCTTGATCTGGAACCCTGCTGTGATAAGCTCTGTCCGAGACCTTACAAGATGACTAAATGATCTACAGACTGCTTTGTTAAGTCTACAGGCAAGGCCACAACTTTTGGAAAGTGAGGCAGTCTTGTAAAGTAATTAATACATGCATGAGGAGGCAACTTGAAATAGACTGTCCTACATCCAGTAACCAGCATTACATATTTAGAAGTCAAAGCAAATGAATCCCAGGTCACTAAAAGTGGCATATGAAATATGAGAAGGCTGTGCAACAGTGATAGCGAAGTAATAGGTTCTCCACAGGTATGACATACGGTAATACTAAAATACTTGGCTCTGTATCATACGGTTGACAAATACCTAACACGCATTCACTAACCAACAGACTGTTCTGCTACTGATGCCTTAGGTTAGACATCGTATTTCTTAAAAATCACATGATGCCACTGATAAGCTTGATACTGGACACAACAGACAAATAACTTTATGTATCACATGGTCCTTTCTTCGCCCTGAGGTCAGTAAGTCAGCAAACTTTCCACAGCGTTATAAAACTTTCAAAAAGGCAGCGAGCAAGAACTGAAACAAACAGTTCTAGTTTCAATACTAAGCCTGTGAGATAAGCGTAACTATCCATAAAGGTTCAGCACTATCACAAACACTACTCCAGACCCCACTGACACTCACAGAATGTTTTGACAGCACATCATCACGAGGTTCAGGGTCCTGTGAAGTAATACACTGATAGGTTCAACAGCTCCACCAGAGAGTGCTGATTGAGCTGGTTAATCTTTGCAGTGAAAACACTGCAAGTTTGAGAGAAACTTTGTTGATCGATATAACAAAAACGGTCAAATTCTTCACTGCTAAAGTTGCCTGGATGGACTCTAGAGATAGAAAAGCCAAGTAGGGTGTGGAAAAAAAAATTGACAGGGTCACTGCACAAAAAGGGGGCCTTTTGTGTCCCTCATGAACAAGTCTAAACAATGACTTTAACAATAACAAGCTGAGACCAGTTTCTACTATGTTGTTTAGCAAAAATGCAGGTTCATTTTACTTTCTTTTTCCATGAGAATGCATTTTGACCTGTCCCCAGAGTTTCTGATTAAAAAAAAATGTATATATTTTTTTTTTCTTTTTTCTTTTACAAACACATACAACACCAATGTTGTAATTAGTTTTGCATAACTAAGAAATAACAACAACAACAAAAAAATGAATCCTTAAAATATCATACCAGTTTTTTATTTTTGCTCTCATCCTCATTGGATTTCTTTTTGGAGGGTTTATTTGGGTCCTCCCCTCCAGCTGCCTGCTGATCCATCTTTGGAATGAAACTTCACTTGAACAGTAACTTTGCTTAGTATTTCCCACGAGTTTACAAACACTTATGAAAAATCACGTTTCTTCAAAAGCCATGCCATCCATGAAGAAAGCTGGATCCTAAACTATTCCATATACATATCCAGTGGAATAAGGTGTAACATCTGTGTATGAAGCTGTCCAAAAAATAAGGTGTGGTGATATTCAGTCCAGTCCAAAACAGCTACTCAGAGTCTGAGGGGGAAAAAATAACAAACCAACATGTTATAAATCACATTTCGGAAGAGTTTTGTAATGTCAACTATATGAAAGCACATGGACTAACTACAATAAAAGATATAGAGCTATATACAGGCTACACTGTCAGTTAAGAGCTTGTGAACTTTTGTCAATTTTAATACATCAATGTAGCATTATAACAGTCATCCGAGGACACACTTTTGTCATTTAGTAGCATCAATTTAACAACGCGTTTAATAAATTAACGGAATTTCACACTCAAGCAATTATATAGTAAGTCTATTGAAATATAAAGATATTTCCGAGTCTTGTAAAAAGTCAAAGGAGGTCTGTGAGTTTTATACAAAATAGCATGACTGTTTATAAAATGAACACATAAATGATTTTATTCAAAGGAGAAATGACCGCTGCTATCAAGGCGGTTACTTTCACACAGGAAACTGTTATTCCAGCGCTATGTGGCTTAAAGTAAAAGTGTACAATAAAGACATGGGCTCTAAATGCCAAGCCTGCTTACATGGACATAGCGAATTAATATTAAACAGCCAAATAGTCAAGTAATAATATAGAAAACTCACAAAATCTCATCCAAGGCTTACCTACACAACCAAACACACGAGCCAGGCCCACTATTGTCCCCGCCTATGGACGCTTCACAATGCTCGCGAACAGTCACGTGGTAGAAAGATTTCAGCACTGATTGGTCAGTTTAGTGTTACATCTGGACTTGGGAGGAGGGATTTCTCCACTCGCTTTGGCTATACTGGATAACTGACTGCTGTGCATATGGATAGGCTTCAAACAGTAGAAAGTCAATATTATTTGCATAGCAGTGCAAATCAGTGTATTGGTGTAAAGATATTATCATAGAAGATGTTATAAGAAATTGTAATGCTTTTTTTTTTCTGGAACTGCAGACGTTTTATATTTATTTTAATAATGTTTCATCTATGACATTATATATAGTTTATCTTCTCTGGAGGACTATATAGCCTACTTATGTGGTCCTCAAGATAAGGGAAAATGACGCAGAAGTACAATGAAAGTATCTAAAGTAATTTCAGGACATTTCCTATCATTTTAAATTATCAGAATGTATCTATGACAAAGGGTTCTAAAAAATATGGTTTCTTATTTAAAAAAAAAAGTGTTCCTGTGGCTCAATTTGCCCCAGGGTCAGGGGGTAAGATGCACCATCTGGGTGTAAACTGATCATCTGATTCTGATTCAAACCCATGTGAAATTTTAAAGATAATTTACCTCTTTTAAAAATTAATTTAATAATCAAATTTCCTTTTTCACACAGTCATATTTCTTATCTTAAAGCTAATGTAAACAACATAAAACCAACCAAATGAAGTTTAAATCTTTAATTGTTTGCATTTCCGAAACAAAATGTTAAACCAAAGTTGTAATATTCCCAAAAACAGACTAAACAGAGAGTTTGTTGAGTAAAATTAAAGAAAAAAAGCTGAATTAGAATGAAGGAATAAATGTCACTGAAACTAATAAACATTTTAGTTCTTGACATGGTAGCTTTTCTGCAGTTTCGAACCAGCCATTAGGGACTACAGGTGGAAAGATATATCTGATTATATTGTGATGAAAAGCATCTTCTGGTTCTTATCAGAGAAGGATTTGGTGCACTTGTACAGTGTCCCTATCAAATAAACTACATATAATGATAAACTAAATCACTTTAGTTAAAAACCAGTTTATACTTCAGAGATTTAACTTAACTTCAGTGCCTTATGGTGGGGTAAGTTAAAATGCTGGCTCAATTTACCCGCACAGCATTTGGCCCGCTTTTCCCCATAGCTGCCGTTTTGGGCAATAAAAATAAATAAATAAATAGCTTGCTTACCAATTCAGGCTAATATTTAGTTAAATGAATTTCATGGTTTTATATGTTGCTAAATCACCTACAGTATCTCACAGAAGTGAGTACACCCCTCACATTTTTGTAAATATTTTATTATATCTTCTCATGTGACAACACTGAAGAAATGACACTTTGCTACAATGTAAAGTAGTGAGTGTACAGCTTGTATAACAGTGTAAATTTGCTGTCCCCTCAAAATAACTCAACACACAGCCATTAATGTCTAAACCGCTAGCCACAAAAGTGAGTACACCCCTAAGTGAAAATGTCCAAATTGGGCCCAAAGTGTCAATAGTTTGTGTGGCCACCATTATTTTCCAGCACTGCCTTAACCCACTTGGGCATGGAGTTCACCAGAGCTTCACAGGTTGCCACTGGAGTCACTGGAGGAGGTTAGAGACCTTGCGCTCCTCCACCTTCTGTTTGAGGATGCCCCACAGATGCTCAAAAGGGTTTAGGTCTGGAGACATGCTTGGCCAGTCCATCACCTTTACCCTCAGCTTCTTTAGCAAGGCAGTGGTTGTCTTGGAGGTGTGTTTGGGGTCGTTATCATGTTGGAATGCTGCCCTGCAGCCCAGTCTCTGCTTCAGTATGTCACAGTACATGTTGCCATTCATGGTTCCCTCAATGAACTGTAGCTCCCCAGTGCCGGCAGCACTCATGCAGCCCCAGACCATGACACTCCCACCACCATGCTTGACTGTAGGCAAGACACACTTGTCTTTGTACTCCTCACCTGGTTGCTGCCACACACGCTTAAAACCATCTGAACCAAATAAGTTTATCTTGGTCTCATCAGACCACAGGACATGGTTCCAGTAATCCATGTCCTTAGACTGCTTGTCTTCAGCAAACTGTTTGCGGGCTTTCTTGTGCATCATCTTTAGAAGGGGCGTCCTTCTGGGACGACAGCCATGCAGACACCCCACCCCTTCAACCTCTGCAGCAATGCTGGCAGCACTCATACGTCTATTTCCCAAACACAACCTCTGGATATGACGCTGAGCACGTGCACTCAACTTCTTTGGTCGACCATGGCGAGGCCTGTTCTGAGTGGAACCTGTCCTGTTAAACCGCTGTATGGTCTTGGCCACCGTGCTGCAGCTCAGTTTCAGGGTCTTGGCAATCTTCTTATAGCCTACGCCATCTCTATGTAGAGCAACAATTCTTTTTTTCAGATCTTTTCCATGAGGTGCCATGTTGAACTTCCAGTGACCAGTATGAGAGAGTGAGAGCGATAACACCAAATTTAACACACCTGCTCCCCATTCACACCTGGGACCTTGTAACACTAACGAGTCACATGACACCGGGGAGAGAAAATGACTAATTGGGCCCAATTTGGACATTTTCACTTAGGGGTGTACTCACTTTTGTGGCCAGCGGTTTAGACATTAATGGCTGTGTGTTGAGTTATTTTGAGGGGACAGCAAATTTACACTGTTATACAAGCTGTACACTCACTACTTTACATTGTAGCAAAGTGTCATTTCTTCAGTGATGTCACATGAAAAGATATAATAATATATTTACAAAAATGTGAGGGGTGTACTCACTTCTGTGAGATACTGTGTATGCATCATAAATATTTTTAGACCTGGATAAATTTACTTTGATGTAACAGCCATTACATCTGTTATGCTAAAATTTTACTTTGACAAGCCAAAACAGTTTTTAAAGTAAATGGGTGACTTCCACTCCTCTTGTGTGTTTCTTCTTTTCACAGTCTGGCAGAAATGATGTGGTTTCAAAAAAAAATTGTCACATGCAGTAAAAGTGTACAGTTGGCAAGATACATGGGGTGGGTCAACTTACTCACTGGCTCATCTTACCCCACTCTCCCCTAACTGGTAATGCATTTAATGAATTTGCCCATATATATATACACTAAATAATATTCATATAACGTTTCATCCATTTAGTTAGTTAGTTAGTTCAAAAGAAGATAGAAACTCATGCAGGTTTGGAACAGCTTGAGGTTAAGTAAATTATGACAATTTTCATTTTTTAGTGAACTTTCCCTTTAATAATTTTACAAACAGTTTAATATCTTTGTCTTTTTTTCCTTTCTTGCAAAATATGTGTAAAATAAGTGATGTATTTGGAATACCCTCATTGTCAAAAAAATAAAATAAAATAAGGCCACAATAACCATCCTCTCCATCTCTGTACTCAAATAGGCCAATCACAGAAGTACATCTTGTGTAATTCCAAGTGCTTATCAACTTCAGTTTTGCCCAACAACAGATTTTTGCATATTACATAACATACATATTATACCGGCTTACTTTATACAAGACATACCACATATACTTTTGTGTGTTTTTCCTACATAGACAAATTCAATTCAGTTTGAATTGCTTTAATACAGAGATTACTGCCTACAATGTACAAAACAGTAGAACATCAAGAACAATGAAAAAAAAAAAAAAACTTAATCTGAATTCTTGAAATCTTTTCATTCTGCATTCGTGTTGTGGTTACTAAATGGCTTAATGCCATTAAGAAAAAGCCAGAGGTCACTGAGGCTTTTATAATGACAGGCATGTCCAAATCTTTATTAGGTGCTCACTTCTCACTCGCTCTCTCTTGTTTTCACACCACACACAGGTTTACAGCATGGTGTAACAACTATCTAGATGCTTTCACAGCTGCTGTCCTCTAGTGTGGATGAAATTGGTCAAAGTTTATTTGGTCACAAAAAGAGTGTAATGAAGCAAAGAGAATAGAGGAGGTCCAGAGCAACAGCAGGGAGCATAAGCTTCACACATTGTGTGCCGGTCCCATCACAGCTCACAGTTTGGGAAAAACTTTGAAGGGTGTGCTTTTATTTCAGCCACTTTATCTTTAATCTCCCAGATGGGGAACGCCACATTAACTGCCTTTCAAATACTCTGGGCCTTGCATTAGATACATTATGTACAGTAAATGATAAGGTCAGGACAATTAGCAAAAGAGTATAATGCAATGAGAAATACATTCAAATACATTATAAATGTGCTTGTTCAGCTTGTCATTTAAATATATACACAGTATATATGTTGAATGTAGATTTTATATATTTTGTTTTATTTATTTGTTTGATTTAAATCATTCAAATTGTTTATTTGGTTTAATTATTTTTTTTCAATTTCATTTGTTATCTTTGTCATTTTTTTCTCAGTATTTCACAGTGCGGTTGCAGGGCGTAACCACAACAGACATAAACTTGACAGTCTGGTTATCATCTGTGGCACCCGCCAACACTATGCTGCTTCCCATGTGCTTCTTCAGCTGAACTTCTTCAATTATTCTTCAACATCAGTGATTATGCTTTTATTAAAATATAAAATAAAATAAAATAACTTGAAACATATTTTACAGAAAAAGAGGGCTCAAACATCTACCAAAAGCCATTTCTTCATTATAGAGAGGATTTACTGTATAAAACAGTGTAATCAAGCTGTGTTACAGAGATACTGTAGTGTCAAGCGATATATTCTGCTCTATTTGTTTACACGAGTTGTTTATGCATGCAGCATCTTCATGCCAGATCTATAATTAGATACCAAGGCCACTTTTCCATTACGGACAGTGATTTCCCATGGTTTGCTTTTGCCATTTAACTCAGTCCTGCCCATATGAGACTGTTTCTTTCAGTGCTCATTCCTGTTCACTAGGCACTGTCGAGTGATTCATAGTGTCACAGGGCAAGACAATGAATTTCCATTTACAAGAGATGAACAGTAAACCTGACTTGTGACTTATAATCATATGAATGTCTACTCTGATTACTGAAGTGTGAAGATAACCTTCTGTAGTGTGTGTAAATTGTATTGATCTGGACCTGTTTCTCACATTACTGAATACTTGAAAGTACTAGAACAGAGACCCAAAACATTTCAGTGTTTCTGAAAATAAAATTCCTGACCAAAATAAGGAAACACCTTGCCAGTTGATTTCAATCACACAATACACAATCAATAGTTTGATCACTCCAGAAATGTACTACAAAAAGAGTTTTTTGGTCTTTTGTGTTCGTTCATGTAATGTTCCTCAAAGTTTTCCAGCTAGCATACAAACTACAGAGAGCTAGAAACTTCTGGCCATCCACTGGCTGCCATCCAGTATTAGAAGCTGGACTGCTTTTAGGGTTGTAGACATGTTCATCTGCTTCAGGCCTTGTTGTAAGCTTAGTGTTTAGACTTGGGAGATAAAAAGAAATATGGTGCTACATTATTTATGGCCTTTCCATCATACTTCATAGAAGACCCAATGACTCCAGTGGCTGGCTTTCTGAAATAACCTGGACCTCTTGCAACATTTGCAGTGAGCAGACATTTCAAACTTTTTTAGAGTTTCACCTTTCCAAGGAGATGTCTCAGAAACACTTAACCCTTCACTCTAAAGTAAATGGCTCCATTTGTCATTACGTATTCAGCACTGAGAAGAGGCCATTTTCTAAGCTCAGAGAGATTGGAGGTGGGTCAATACACTGAATTTAGAGAAGTTAGGTGCTCTTTCACAAATGACTTGTCAATGCAGATGCTGAAGGTACTATCAATAACTGCTGAAACAACAATGCCTGAGTCGTGGGAATTAGATTTGTGTTTGCAAAAACAGGCGTGAAGTTGACAAAGTTTTGGGAGTGTTAATATGTGGGCATTTGTTCATTAAGCACCACAAATGGTCAGCCGTTTACCATGTTAATCACCAATGTAACTTATTCATACTTGGTAAGAAAGGGCAAAAATTACTTATAATGCGTAAGAAGTTACTATTCATCAGAAAATCCTGTGGTCCAGTGTTGTTTCAGAACCCATGACATTTGAAACATTCCTCAAAATATAATATATAAAATATTTATTCTTTTATATTTCTGTAGAAGAAAGAAAGTCATACAGGCTTGGTTCGGAAGTAAATGATGACGGACTGTCCATTTTTGGATGAAGTTTCCCTTTAATGTAAACATGCCTTGCATAAACACAATTTTTTATTGTTTACTGTTGTTTTTTTGTTGTTTTCATCATGCTTACTTACCTGGATCCACTCAGCACCATTCTAGAATCCACCTGAAAAGCCTGTATTGAAAGAGAGAAATATTAATCATGAGCACTGTACAGGCCATATTTTATGCCTCTCATTCACAGGCTAACTTTGTATTAGTACTCATATAAGTTCATTTTTGTAGGTATGAAGTGTCAGCACGTGCCATCTCACGTAAGACTCAAAATATCAGCTTTCAGAAACGCCTTATAAGGTCGTAATCAACTGCCTACAAATGCTTATGTGCTTTACCTCACCAAGAATCAGGCCTGTGGGTTGCCATGGTAGCCGACTACTTAAGGATTCTCCTCTAGGCCACTTTTCCTGGAGCAGCATGTACATGTGACAGAGAAGAGAGATTTGAACAGCAGATTCCATTTACAGCTAAGCGCTAAACTGTAAATTAATCTACTATTTCTACTGGCAGTAAGGATTATTACAGCAAATATGCTATAATTCATTTAATTACATGATTCCTTCATGCGCTAAGATGACACTTCCTTTTGCTTTGCCAGTCAACATGCCTAAATATAGACTTATTATTGAACTTAAAAAAGGAAACTCCTCTTAGAGAAGTGTTACATCATCTCACGCTGATGGTACTATCCATAATTTCTGAAACAACACCTCTTGAGCTTTGGGAATAAGTTTTATGTTTAGAAAAAACAAACTTAATCTGCTGATGACAAGGATTTGGGAGTGTTGCAAGTGTTTGTGGGCATTATGTTTGTGTTACAATATGTTGTTTACACACCACACATGGTTAAAATATAGTTCCTTAGAGAACTTAAAGTTGGAAACTCCTCTTAGGGAGCTGAGTTTCCTTCCATGCCGCATAAATCACAAAACAGAAAACAATTGTCATCCGAAAACTGTATCCTGGCTATATTTTAAAGTAACCCTATTGTTTAGGTTGTGCTCAGTTTGAGCAGGACGCCCTGACTTACAGAGATTTCAACACAACAGAGTTTGGCAGGCTACACAGACACACCTCACACAATTATTATATTTTCCTGAGGCTTGCAAATAGGACATATGTGGCAACTTATAATTCCGGTGTATCAAGCAATGAGACGATGTGCAGGTAAAAGGCCTCAGCTGTTGTTTCTAATTTGTGAAATCTCACCATGCTTGGTGTGGAAGTCATTAGTCTCTGTTTTGTGAGGAGCTTACAGAGGAAACGCCACACTGCTGCATTTATTTACAAGTAGAACTGAGAAAACTACTCAAACTGTATTTTCCTGGGCAAAAACTGCACCAGTGCACCTCTTAATTAGAAATCACTTAATGCTTGACATGATTGCAATCAAAAAGCTTTAATTAAAATGCAAATTTAGGGTCTGTATAATTGTTGCTAAGAAAGTTTCTGTTACACCAGAGGATGATTTTCATTTATGGACATTCTCCAGAAATACATGCTCCGTGCACTCCTCGTAGTTCACACTGTATTGCCACAGCGTTGTGTTGAAGAACGGGTCCAAGTGGATTACTGAAGGCTTTTGTCTCAAAGACAGACAAAAGCAAATTGCTTCAGGGTTCCATGAATATATTGTCTCTACATTCTCTCAATGCATGCAAAATACATCAACACAATCTTGTAACTATATTGCCATGCTAATAGAGGATTGATGTTAAATGCACAGAGATAAAAATGAGCTTGGACTTGAACAGTCTGGTTTATTTGATTGGATTGCTTGGATAGATAGATAGATAGATAGATAGATAGATAGATAGATAGATAGATAGATAGATAGATAGATAGATAGATAGATAGAGCGCATCTCAAAGGACACATAAGGACAGAATAACAATGAGTGAGTTTCATCTCATACGTCTGATTATGATCACAGAGGGACGAAGACCTTAGATTGACATCAGTTCAAATCAGAAAACCCATGTCCTAAATGAAAGACATTGCTCCCACGGTGAGACAAATGTTTCAAAAAGAACCATTAAGTTCTCTGCTGCTCTGATCTCTGAAAGCTTTGATTCAGACAATGTATAGAAGTTCTATTTATTTATTTTTTTAATAAGATGAATAAAGGTCTGCTAGACCACCAATGATTGTAGGAGAGAAGATGTGATCTGAAGCAAATCATACACATCACTTACTGTAATATAATGATAAAAACATGTTGATAAACATATGGTTTGCACAGTTTACATATGTTCACAACACAGCAGGAAACGGCTGGATTTTTCTACAGCAGTTTCCTTCTATTGATTTCAGGCAATGATTCTATTGATTCCTTCTATTGATTTCCTTCTATTGATTGGGGCAGTCGTGGCCTAATGGATAGAGAGTTGGACTTGTAACCCGAAGGTCGTGGGTTTGAGTCTCAGGTCCAGCAGGGATTGTAGGTGGGAGGAGTGAATAACCAGCACTCTCTCCACCCTCAATACCACGACTGAGGTGAGACCCTTGAGCAAGGCACCGAACCCCCAACTGCTCCCCGGGCACCGCAGCATTGGCTGCCCACTGCTCTGGGTGTATGTTCAGTACTGTGTGCATGCACTTGGATGGGTTAAATGCAGAGGACAAATTCCAAGTATGGGTCACCATACTTGGCCACACACCACTTCCCTTTCCCTTTCAGAAAGCAGATATGTGTAAATATTTACTATAATACTGTGTGTCTAGTTGACCCACTCCATGCATATGAGGTAAATTACATACAGAAAATACTTACTACAGGCATGAGAAAGGTTACTTTTTGGAAAATGTAATGCAGAGAAATGGGTATACTGTAAAGAGAGCATTGAACTTCCCAAAGTTTCATAAAAGAAGAACAGAAGGCAAAGAATATAAATTATGCTTATTTATAATTTTTCTGTAACACTTTACAATAAAGTCTAATTTGTTAATATTACTTAATGCATTAAAGGCAGGGTAAGCAATTTCTGGAAGCCATATTTGAAATCACCAAAACAAACACGCCCCTACCCCAAAAGGGTCTCACCCCTATTTTGATAGCTCCGCCCCACATATACGTAGCCTACGCAACCCAGGCAACGATTAGTCCTGTGAAACATAAGCCGCTTTTCCACCGAAATTACCTGGAACAATATGTCCCAGGAAATTTTTCCCCCCCAGACCTGTTGCTGTCTGCATTTCCATCGCGGTCTAAACTACCGAGAAGATTAGGCAAACAGTCTGGTGACTTAACGTTAGGTCTGCGAGTGTTTCTCAATACCAAGTACGCAAATTTTGGAATTGCATCCTCGGTAGTTCGGACTTCACGAGTTAGAATCGGGAGTGTGAACTCCCGCGGACGGAACGATGCAAGTCCGGTAATTCTGCAAAGAGCAGCGTACTTGATAACGTCAGTCAGCTCGCCTCGGTTGCTGCAATCTTCCTCACTGTCTTTACAGATGAAATATATCAAACGCCACTGCCTCTTTTCGTTTTCATTTAAACATATTAATAGCCGCAAAAATGTAGTTCAGGGAATGGAAATACATTACAATGAAACGAAATATTACATCAAACATTGCCTGTTTTCATTTTAATTTTAACATATTAATAGAACAATAGAATAAAGACCAAAGATTACCTGTTAGATTTACCCAAAACGAATTATAGCTTTTGTTTAACCACTACAGAGACATCAGAACCAGTGGCAAATGTCAGAAGGACTATGCTCCTCTCGTCGGGATACATGAGCACTGAGCGCCCAGTGATCGCGTGGAGCTCATGTCTCCGAAATCAGCGAAGCACATTTTCAAATAGGCGCAGTTTTTATAAATAAACCGCAGATTTGAGTTTTAAACAACTACATTCTTGCCTGAAATACATGGGTCCAGTGTAGGCAGGCTTTAGCTGTTGCGGCGCGCCGCGTCCGGTGTAGACACGGTACTCACCTATCGAGAAGAAACAAAGCAACCTCGGCGTCCAATTGTAAGCCTTCCGCTCCCTGAGTTCTCTCCAGTGCTGGAAAGCTGATCCGATATTTACATAAGTCCTACTTCTTGCCTTATCTTTCCGCAGACGTTTGCCTCTTTTTTTTTTTTATCCGCCATCTCTATCTTTCTGTCGCTCGGCTCGGCTGTTCACTGAACGCTCTCTCCTCCACATCAC
>JAFVLL020036807.1:0-15926 GCA_021397915.2 Tor tambroides | reverse complement strand
CGACGCGAAGCGGAGGGTGGTTGCCTCCGCGAAGTGCATTAAAATCCTTTAATGCACGGCTAGCCGTTGATTATCCCGCTTATTCCATGGTCATTCGCCAAGTTATAGACAAGTTAAAACCTGTATTGCTCTTTGCAGCGCAATATTTGACCAGAAGTGTAAAAAAAAATGACGGTTATTTTCGTCGGTTAAGGCTCGTTAGCGCTAGCATTCTGCCAGCTTCAAATCAGACACAGAGATGAAATAGTGCGGTAAGACCACATTTATTTGAATTAATTATAGCATGTATTTCAATTAACTGTCGACTGAGAGAGAGAGAGAGAGCGAGAGATGACAGTTTTGTGTACCTTCTTGCTGCGTCTGCGCGTCTCTCTCTACAAACAATTACTTCAAAAACAGCGATTTTATCACCTCGTTGCTGGGGAATATAATGTAGCGATCTAGTATCTATCTTTTATTTTAGTAATAAAAAAATCGCAGGGAAGCGTTGACAAGTTTGTGTGTGTGTGTGCAGCACAATCTACAATCTCCGACCTCTCTCTCTCTCTTTCTCCGTGTGTGTGCGAGTGATGTGTGTTTGTTAGTGTGCATCAATTAAAGCATCGCATTAATATGGAACGGTGAATAAACTGACCTGGAACTACCTGTGCAGTTAAACAAATTTAATCAACACCTGCCAGCCAATCAGAATCGAGTATTCAGACAGACCATGGAATAAATTGAAATGCAAAACACTAACACCACTCTCAAAATACAAGAAAAGACTCTTAATGTCACATGCATTTAAACAACATGCTTCACAAATACTAACCAGTAAAAAGCCACTTTGTCACCCAGGTTCCTCTCATGGACGTTGCGGTCTAAAACATTATAGCAGATGTTGGTTGTGGCACCTTCCATGCACTTCACGAAAATCTCACCCTTGGTCACGTCGAAATTGTAGTCCAGAAACTTCCCAGTGTATTTTGTCTTCCAGAAAAAATCTTTGGCAACATCTCCCCAGAACTCTGGACACAGCAGGACAAACACACCAGAACATTAATGCACAGCTGATTCACAACAGAGATCCAGAGCAAAACCATAAACTAATTTTCTAGCTATCAATGGTACTAGTTTAAACAGAGGGTAATGTTTTAAATACATAAATAAAAACGTGTTTTCTTTTCTAGGAAGTGCATTTGGGCTAGATAAGGATTTTTAATTAAAAATAAATAAAAACAACAACAATAATAAATGCATTAATGATGTACTATTATTTATTATTATTATTATTATTACAAACATATTTCAATTGTACTAGTATAAAGTTGTTCTGTTTTAAATTTTTTTAAAAGTAATTACGAAACAATAATACATTGTTAATATATTTATTATTAAAAATAACCAAAACACTATTACAGTATTTTATATTACTATAAGCAGAGGGTAATGTTTTTTTAAGTACTTCATAAGGGCATGTGGTGTCTTTTTTCCTAGGAAGTGCACGTGGGCAAACTATGGATTTTATTTATTTATTTATTTTTTTGGAATTTATTAATAAAAACAACAACAAGCATATTAAAAACATGCTATTATTAAAAACAAAAAATATATATTTTATTTCAATTGTACTAGTATAAAAAGAAAAGTTAATGTTTTATTAAAGTATATCTACAAGAGAATGTGGTGGTGGTGGGGAGGGGTTCTAGGAAGTGCATGTGGGCTAAGTAATGGTTTTTATTTTTAAAAAAGTATTTGAGAATAAAACAACAACAGCTTTTAATAATATTGTCAATAACAATAAGACCTTAAATATGCACGAACAACTAAATAACGTTATGCCGGTTAGACCCTACAATAACAGATTAAATGCAATGATTACTGTACTTCCAATTAATAAACAACTTAAAAATACACCATCATAGGTGGGTTATTGATGTCCAAAACTGCTGTCTACCAAGTGCACAATGCTGTGAGATACAGCCAAGTGACGCTTCTTCCCACAAAATAACAGCTTTAACCTGTTAATGACCTGCTCAATGAAACTCACCCTCAGGAGACTCGACAGATTTGATGTAGAGCTCTTTGTACTTCTCAAAGCTGGGGATGTGCGCTTCTTTCTTCAAGTCTCCTGAAGCATGTAACACATCCTCACCTGGTGCCTTGTCAGGAATCATTTTAATAACCAATTCAATGGACGAAACTAATACAACTTCACTTAGAAAAACACCACCGATCACTGGCCTAACGTGTGTAAGTCACTTCCGTGTGAGGGAGTTTCACTCCCATACAGGCGCTGTGTGCATTTGAGTCTGAAATGTTGAACAAAAGAAAAGTTAAATCTAGATTTAAATCTAGACGCTGCTATTGTGTTTTAATGAAGCGGCGACGATCCGGATTCAGTTCGCAAAGGACGAGCTGTCCGAGACGTGTTTATTATTATTATAACAAACAGGCTTAAATGTTGTTCCGGCGATTGTAGACGAAATATCAAAATAAGTTTGGATTTAGAAGAAGTCCTACATACAGAAAATATATATATAAAAATCAAGATGCACTTGAGAGTTGTCAAACAGACAGCAGTCTCCTCCAGCTTGAGGTTATCTTGTGTGAGGTCGAATAAAGTTGGAAATTACTCCCGGCATTAGAGAGGAAATGCAGCCTTTATCTGAATCAAACATGCAATCAAAATAGCCGTGCATGTAGCATGAGATTAGTCATTCTTCCACGCGTGGATTACAAATCCTCAGTGTGTCTGCAGGAGGACAGCCATTGAAGCGTAGAAATAATGTACACGGCTAGAATAGCAATTAACGTGAAACGTATTCCTCAGATGGGCGGGGCTTCATGTACCGGATGTTGTTTCTAATTGGTCCGATGTGATGGATCGCTCCAAATTTAACCATTTACGTACTGTTTTTTTTTTTTTACTTTTTTTTTTAGCAAAATTATACATTAGAGCCCTGCACGGGCCTCAAATTTAGGCCCTAGCCCGGCCCTGGCCCGAGATGCTCAGGCCCTAGCCCGGCCCGTGTCCGACAGCTTATCAGAATTACAGGCCCGAGTCCGACCCGAGCCCCTCTTTTTTTTTTCCTCTTCTCCTAAAATAGCTTATACTACTGTTTCGGCTATTAAAATAGTTCAGTTTTGTATGTAATGGCAAAATTATTATATTTCGTTTTGTTTTTTTATTAAGTTAATTTAGAAAAACGTTTTGAGCATTTTTGTTCGTTAAATATAAGTTTTTGTTTTTTTAAAGTATGTGACCAAGCGGCCAAGTGACATACAGTGAGCTGATCATAGCCTATGTTTGATCAATTTAGCCTTCTCATATCATCAGGACTGGCCTAAAATAAAATCTATAGATATACTAAAACAGTTCAAGCATATAACAATGTTTAAACGTTAAACCCGCGCTATAATAATGATGTGCGCTAGCCTATATAAGTTTGTGCAGAGTTGAAGCTAAAAAAGCGCTCTGCAGGACGTGGAGGCACCAGAGCAAACACTAGGATTTTTTTTAAGTGGAAACAAATTAAAATAGCCTACGCCGTCATTTTTTTTTTTTTTTTTTTGATAAAGATAAGAGTAATACATCATTCGGAACTGTAAAGGCTCTACTTTTATTTGTGTGCACTCATAATACCAACAAAAGGTTGTGCTTTTATAAAAAAAAGAAAACAAAAATGATGCGCCGTCTTGAACAGGAGCGCTTCACAAAAATGAACCGGTGAATACATACCTACACAGACATGATAAATATATCTATAGAAAGCTTTAAATTATCACTTAACAACGAAATAAAAAAAAATCGAAAACCAAAACTCTTTTATAATAATCTTAATCATAATCAATAAAGATGCATTTCTCTCTAAAGGCGCGTTTAATGAGGAGACGGCGAGTCAGGATCAGCAACTTCATCCTTGCGACATGGACTCAGAAAACATTAGTTTATTAGTAAATAATTCAAATATCTCTTTACTATTTTCCGCGGAAACATTCATGGTTATTATGTTTGCTGGGGCTTTGCAGCAAGCTTCAGTCTATTGCGTGTATTTGAAGGCAGAACTCTTCAGCTGCGCTGAAGTCACTTGCGCTTGCTGCTGCTGCTGCTGCAGGACTCTAAACACCGTCGAGCCACTCTCAGTCGCGGCAGCACGGTCTCGTGTTGTTTCCACCAGCGCGGCAATTTTTTTCATCACTAATCGATGGATGTCTACAATATAAAAATAAGGAGAAACCCAAAACAGGCCCGAGGCCCGGCCCGCGTCTGAACTATGGCGTGAAAATTGGCCCGAAGCCCGGCCCTAGGGGCGTAAAAAAGTCGGGGCCCGTCGGGCCCGGGCCGAAATGCAGGGCTCTATTATACATTATAATCAACAAAAAACTAAAATATAAAATGGGATACATAAATAAGTCACATTTTTGAACTCCCCTCCAGCTTTTTTATTTAGAGTCTCAGAGTTTAATCAAACACCACAAAGTTAAATGTTTTATTAACGAATTTACATTTATTTATTTGAAATCTAATCAAGAGTATACAAATATTAATCTCATTTTGAACAATAAATTTAGTGAATTTTGCAACATTTTTCACTTCAAAGGAATTTCCGGTATGGGACAACATCTCTTTTAAATGATACTGAATAACTTTATTATTTTTAGTAATCAAATTGCAATTTCCAACTAAACTTTCAAGTATGCCAAATGAGATAAACGCTAAACGAATAATACTCAAAAACAGTGGCAAAGGGCGTAACTTTACTCTCATCTATGTCATTAGTATTTAATGCTGTTATAATCTTATAAGACTTGAATGCAGCACTATGGCGTTTTCGGCTTTCTGGGCCGCCAAACGCCCTCCAGAGGAAGAACCATTTGCGGCCCAGCGCGAGGCGCGCGGAGCATGTTTGAGCTCACGGTGACCTCTACAGGACGGAGGGCCATCGTGGAGGCTCACACACTCACACTCACACCCCTTTAATTATAAAGCTAACTGAGCACCTCCTTTTAGCGTCCCCATTTGGCTATTATCTCTACTGCAGTTAAAACTTATCCAAAAGCTTGCTTTGACACTCAGTGTAGCACATGTAAATCATTTGCCTCTTATAATTACAAAACTATATCATGTCAAAACAAAATACAGAACAAATACTATCTCAAAACCACAGTTTGTTCTCTTTTCCTAAATAAATTAATCTAATAATAATTGAAAAATGATAATTTCATAATTCATCATTTTAGTTTTTCATGTCACTTAAAGAGCCAAGCAGCCATTAATAATTCTCATGGACTCACACTATATTAAAAACACAAACACAGGTGTCCAATTTTATTTTTTTATTTTACAAAAAAAACTTCCTTTTTAGGTGTTCCTGTAAAGAGAAAACAATCATTAAAAGCATAATCAGCATCCACCTGTAACAAACAGTGTGATTTAAACAGTTCAGCATCTGAGTCTACAATTACACCACAAATTTTATAAACAACTGTAAAAATTGTTAATATTATGACAGCTATTAAAATTAAGAAATCTTTTGCATTATTAAAGAGACTCTTAAAAACGGTTTCAATACAAAGAATTTTACATGAAGACATATTTGCACTGTAATTCTTAAAAGTGCTCATTGATACTGGTTAAAGAACAAAGAAATCAGTTGCTGAATAGGAAAACTTAAACTTACAGTAAGTTTAAAGCATCTTTTTGCATAACCACAAACTTAACACTAGTGGTTTCAGAAAGCATTTAAAACCTGCCAGAAAAAAATAATGAGGGAGATAAAAAAAAAAAAAAAGTAGCTGTTTACTGACATGGGCTTACTTTGCCACAATGTTGTCGTTCTTCGCAAGCCTCAGAATGGAGTCATCAGCTTCACCCTGCAGACGACAAAGCAAATGTCCTGAGACCACACCAGATGTAACTGAATCTGTGCTTTCATATTTATATGAACTAGGGATATGCTGGTATCAGATTTTCATGTTGCGATTAATTGCTAATGCTTTTATCACGGTATTATCACGATATTGAAATTTAGTTGCAAAAAAAGTGTTGCCATAATACAATAAACAGGTTTAATAACTTTTTTCTTATAACAAAAACAACTGAACATTTAAATAAAGCAATACACAAAAAATGTATAAAGTTGAAAATTTCACACTGATTAAAGTGCAAAAGAATTACAAAAACCAATAGGTATCATTTTACAATAAGATCTCATTAGTTAACCTTAACACATTAACAATGAGCAATAGCTACATTTGCTACAGAAGTTATTAATCTTTGCTAAAAAAAAAAATACAACTCTTAGTTCATGTTAGCTCAGGTTCATTAAATAACACGGTTGCAACTTTTGATTTTAACAATGTGTTATTAAATATTGGAATTACCTAAGATTAATGAATGTTTAGAAGAATGCCATTTTGAGTTTAACTAAAGAATTAACTAACGTTAACTAATGAAGCCCTAATGTAAAGTGTGACCGAACAAGAATCAAAACACTTTCAAACAATATCTAGGGCATGTTGTAGTCCTGGGGCCTGTACCATGAAGCCGGTTTAGCTGGCTAGCCAGGTAAGTTTCAGTTTAGTTTGCACCAACCCTGGGTTTTAGGTACCATGAAAGTGGCTTGGCTTTTAGCAGCATTCATTGCCATAGTAACTTGCACTCCACGGCTAACCTGCTCCAGGGCAGGTTATGTTCTGGATTAGAGATCTCAAACTGAAATTGGACCAATCAAATGTGAGCAAAGTGACATGTCTGACACAAAAAGTCAGTTTCTCCCCCAGTTTGTCTTGGTCCAAATTAAAGGTCACTAGTACTAAAAAAAAAAAAAAAGCAAAAAAACAAACAAAAAAAACAAACACACAAAAATTGTCTGGCTTTAATGCTAACTACTTTTAAATTATTATAATTTATATTATTATTAATCCATTACACACAAGCAATTTTAGTTTAACAGTTATTATAAATCATTTATTTTAAATGAGTATTAATACAGATCATGTGATAGAAATGAGCTGTAGAATCAATAGATAACACTATTTAAAAAATGACTGCGTGACCTTACATGTTCGAGTCTCTATCGCTATATATTTTCAAATGTATAAACTAACTTGCACTGCACTGAGAGCAAGATCATTTCTTCTATTTGTCCTCTTTCATGTTTCATATGACATTTAAATTTGTCATTCTTCAATCTCTTAACCTTTAGCAAAACTTTTAAACCTTTAGTTTTGAATCTCGCTTCTCTGGCGAGAACTAAATCAAACTTGCTTTGTGTTGCAAGGCATGTGATTGGCCACTGATGTCATTCATGTGCATGCGCTCCACAAACTCAGGATCAAAGCCTGAGTTGACAAAGAAAGTTGATGATCAGCATCACGGTACCAACAAAGCCAGATTGAAATGGTTTGGTTTTGTCAACTCGAAACTAATCCTGTAACTCTGAATTTGTTCAACTACTATCATGGTACAGGCCCCAGATTAAAATGTAAAAAAAAGTTCGAAAATAAATAGCCTATTAAGTCTAAACAGTTAAGTTGTTGCTGTGATGAACACCATAGCAAATACACAAATCTGAAAGGCTGTTTAAATTATTTAAATACGTTTCAGAAAGTAGCCCAGCTGCTTTGTTTATGGGGTTTCCAGGGTAACGGCTGAATTTTTGCTGTTCAGCGCCATCTGCTGTCAGAGAGTGAATGTGTGCTTTCATCCAGAGAGTCTCCTTCACGTGTTCCACCATGCGCTTCTCATTAGTGCTTGTTTATATCTGAGTGCACACCTGTTTTTGACGCAGCAGTGTTGTGCATTTAACCAGTCAACAGGACAAGTATTCTTAAAATGCATTTAAAGAATCAAAATAATTTGTAATTTGGTATTTTGAAGTGCCCACGATAACAATATCGTACATATTCATTATCGTGATATATCGCATTACCAAATACCGGCACGTCTAATATGAACACATTCCAAGTTTCACATTTTAATGAAGAATGGGCTTTAAAGGAACAGCTAACCCCAAAATAAATAATTCTAAATTTCTCCAAATCTGTTCTGATGAAGAAACAAAATAATCGATATCTTAGATGGCCTGAGGCTAAATCTTCACTTTGGGGTATTCCTTTGAGTGTGTTTGAACATACCATTCTACGGATAGCACCGCAGATGGCGTAGGTCTTGAACTGTCCATTGAACCTGCCTGTAGCCTTGTCCACCTGTAAAAACCATAAGCAGCAGCACATTAATAATCACAACTGAGCTGAGGTTTTGTTGGTTAAATTACAATAATAGTCTAATATACCTCTTGGTATCTAACAGTAGTCATTTTGGCTTGTGTCACTTACAATATATACCAACATTTTTGTCAATGGAAAATACATCTTTTCAATTTTTGTAAAATAAGTAATTATATTTTATATTAAAATTATATTATAAAAATATTTGCTCATTGTATGTGTTATAATTAAACTGCATTTTAATAAAATATGCATACAATATACATGTGTAGATACACTTAAAAACAAAAAGTCTAGTTTTGGTAATGGTCAAAATAGTGTCAAACCTCAGCAACGTTGATCTGGATGGAGGCATGATCCTTGGCACCAATAATTCTGTTGCTAGCAGAGCTAGAAATAAAAATATATTGTTAATAGTCCCAAGTTGTATAAAGATGCGCGTGCTCACAATATATTTAACTAGTATCTTAACTGTGGCTATCGTTAGAGGGGGAAAAAACAAAACAAAAAGTTACTACTGTGCGTACAGTTCACATTATTATTAAAATTAACAGATATTTAATCAAAGATTTAACGACAACGTTCCCTAAAACAAACGAACGTTTCTGCTCAATTTTATGAAAGCTTACCATTTACGGGGGACGTACAGGTCCACGAACTCACCAGCGTCGTTCTGCATCTCGACTTTATTTGATGACTGTCAATCAGCTCAGTCTGCATCAAACAATCAAATCAGTAAAAATCCAAGCAGAAATCAGCTCTATTAACACCTTTCTTTACAAGTCGGAGGCAGAGTTGAGTTTTATATTTTTCAACATTTACTTTAATCGGGAATAGTTAACTCAAAAAAGGGCCTGAGTGCGGCTACTATGAGCGCTGCTCTCCCACATGTGTAGCGACTTAGCCCTGCTGCCACATTTACTCACAAAAAAACGCGAAGAAAACTTATTATTCAGCGAATATGTAATACACGCTGTGTAAAATAGTTCCGTGTATAAATGGTGTAAGAAAAATGTTGTAAATGCTGGCTCAAAAATGTAAAAAACATAATAGTAAACTAGAGCTCACGGTGTTCTTACCGAATATCACAAATGGCCGACGCGGAAAGGAAGGAGAAAGGGTCAGGAAGTGACGTAAGACGAAAGACAGAATAAGAGTGTGAGGACTTTATCAGTGCAGAAATGGAAAACTTTACAAACAAATATCTGTAAACAATTATTTGTAAACAGTACTGCATATTAAATTGTAAAATGAAATAAATCCGTTTTATGCTATGGAAACTAGGCTGTATAATATTAAGTGTCCAGTATAGCCTACTCTGACATCTGATATTATTGTGATAAACAAATTTGTGAATAGTTTAAAAACAGGGTAACACTTTAGCATAGCGACCAATTCTCACTATTAACTAGTTGCTTATTAGCATGCCTTTTGGCTGTTTAATTAAAGCAAAAACTTAAAAACGACCTAACTCGCAAATTAGAAGTTTATTGAGGCAAAAGTCACAGTTAATGGTTTGTTAATGGTGAGAATTGGACTTTAAAATAAAGTGTGACCAAAAAACAGATCAAAGCAAGAACAGCAGATTTCATCATGTTTATCAAATTAAAGTATAATGGACATCAAGTTTTCAAATGAAACAGAATTCTTCTGTTATAGCTAAATGTAGCCTATGTTCACTGACTATTTTAAGTAGATGAGATGAGGAAGAAATTGCTTTCTTGGACTGTCAAAAGATTTTAAATAGCATGCATACATACACACGTATGCACAAAAAAATCATTTAAACAGATTTAATCTATCCCCATAGTATTAATGATAGTACTGGCTAATTTGGCGTTAAGTAAATATAATTATTATAATACAGTGACTTCTAATAAAATAGAAACTTGGGAGAATCTATGAAATATTCAATAAGAGGGATTAGTTGAATTTTCAGGGGCTGACCGCAGGAGCTAGTGAACCTCAGGATGGGCATCTCAAAGTGTGGATGGAGACAAGTTATTAAAGATATTAAAAGATAGAATATTATACCTGAGGTCTATATTGTACAGAGTTTACTGCAGGCCATTCTTGTGCAGACATTAGAGATCCCTATATGTCACAAGCTATTCAGTAGTTGAAATACCATTATAACATAATTCAACAAAAATTCACTGGAATTTAATTTTAGTACAAAATAATGCGCAATCCCACGGATACGACCACCTCTTTTGAGTGTTCTTAATGGGATGAAGCTACTAATAACCAACCTCAATGGAGATACAGCCAACTATTTCACACCTGTTCTGTTTTTTGATGTCATGTGCCATATGCTAAACAATAGATACCGGCTTGCAAAAGTCTGCAGCAAAATGCCATTACGAGAGTCTGTGGGAGATGTGAACAGCTGTGTTCTCCTGGCCATGGACCATCAGATGAGTTACGATGACAGAAAAGGAATTCCTCTCAGCCATTCCTCTGTCTACAGCCTTAAATTTCACTATTTCACATTGATTTTACAACTTAAAGTAATAGTTCGCTCATAAAATGAAAATTTTCTGAAATTTTCTCACCCTCAGGCCAATCAACATGTAGTTCATTTTTAATTTCAGCTATAAAAAAAACAAGTCCTCTATCCATAATATTGCTTATTTACTCTTGAAAAAGTTGCCTCATCTGAATCAGGAGAGAAATATGCATGGATCAAGAACCGTTTACAAACGAAAACAGTTCAGAACAGTTCTAAACAAATATGTATAGTGGATTTTGATGTGAGAGATTGAACAGGGGCCAGGGGAAGTACTTTCTCACTGGAGAAAGTGTTATTATGGATTATAGACTTGTATTTCGACCAGAAGTGATGGTTTGAATTTAAAAACCTCTCAATGATGGATTTGTTTATCACAAACATGTGTCTTTTCACTTCACAAGATGTTAATTTATGAGTCGTGTGGATCATTGTGATGTTTTTATCAGCTGTTTGGACTCTCATTCTGACGGCACCCATTCACTGCAGAGGATCCATTGGTGAACAAGCAATGTAATGTTACATTTCTCCAAATCTGTTCTGATGAAGAAACAAAACCATCTACAACCTGGATGGCCTGCTGAGGGTGAGTACATAGCAGCAAATTTTCATTTTTGGGTGAACTGTTTCTTTAAATGATAATGACCATATCTGCAATTTCAGTAAAGAAATCTTAGTAAAAGAAGAAAATGTACTGAAATTTTATTCCTTTGAAGCCCATTCTTCTGCATCAGGAAAAAAAAGAGGTTTTGCATTTTTGCAATGATTTGCTTGGGTACTTTTTAAAAAAAAAAAATTATTTATAGAACACAATACAGTATACAGTACTATAAATAAACAAAGATGTGATGGAAATAGGAAACAAGAAAATTACATGACCGAACCCTTAATAAATACAGGATTTCTTGCAAACTACAGAAATGTGCAGGACTTTTTTTCTTCATTTATAATTTTTTAAAAATTAATTAATTATTTTTAGATTTATAGATTTTTAACTGCTAAATGTCACAATATATGAGATATAGACATAAATATAATGATACAGGCCTATTTATAGATATAAAGCAATTCACACAGTTGTTATCATGCTTATTACTTCTTTCAAATGTATTACATAATACATGTGCATCCAACAATCAAATTATAATCCTCCTTAGAGAGTCTGTAGCTGCCGCTGCTACATGGATGCCGTCTAAAAGTGTTTATGCGGACTTTGATTCCTGCTGATTTTGCATCCACAAGCTTAATGCATGACTTATCACATACAGCATTACAAATGAACATTGGAATCCTGTCAATATCCACAGTGCAGCTGGAAAAATGACAGTTTACAATGATCAGAAACACACATTTTCAATTCATACATTAACAGAGGAATAATGCTGATCTACAAAGGGAACTCTACTTACTTGTATGTCCATGGAGAGAGCGACATTTTGCTGAGACCATAATTTAGAATGGGTATTTTGAGGTTTTTTGCAACACTGTGAAATTCAGCTGCGGTGCAGTTGCATGTGGAGCACTGGTTATAATCTGCACTGGACAGTCCTGACATCAGCAACATCAACTGAAAATCAAAGTTTTTTTTTTTTAAATGCTAATGCAATTATTATTATTATTATTATTATTATTATTATTATTATTATTATACAAGCCATTTATATGACCTCCAACATTTTTTTTTAAATGAAAATGAAAATTAAATAAAAAATATAATAAAATGTTAGTGTATTATTAATTGTAACTTTTTAAAAAAAATAGTCATATACAGTATATCTATCTATCTATCTATCTATCTATCAATATAGATATACTGTATATTACTAATTTAAAAAAGTTACAATTAATAATACACTAACATTTTATTATATTTCTTATTTTATTTAATTTTCTATACAAATATTAGTATGAATATATATAAAAATATTCTAAAATTATTATAAATTTGTAATTATTGTAATTACAAATAAAGGCAAGTAAATTTCTCGTCTATACTTGTCACCTATAAATCTAGATAATATACCAACTATTGTAATGAGACAATGATGTGACATGGAAAGTGTATAAAAATATATATAAAGAAATCTTATATCATAAATATATTATTAAATAGATAGAACTATAATAATAACAATAATAGTAATAATAACAATATCAACCTAAATAATAGTCTCTTTAGTTTTGATGTACAAAGAAAGACACAGAAGTGTGTCTTGAGTAAAAATCATCAGGTAACTCACCAGCAATACAGAAATCATCATGAGATCAGCTTTAATCTTGTCCCACAGGAATTAGGTGAAAACTTATTTTTGGCTCCCGAGCTGCATTTATATTGACTGTGAGCCGAATCAAGGAATGACGTGAACCACCGACGTGTTTCCCAACAAATTTGCATGTGTTACAGGCTCCAGTGGATGGATTGCATGCTTTATAGTTTCCATAATGGAATAGGAGAGCTGCCTATCATATTCAGTCTGCTGTATTGACCCCAGGCAAAGTGAGTGTGACAATCACATCCATTAACAAAGAAGCAGAAAGAGAAAATAGTAAACAATGTCATCTGTTTCAGACGTTCACTTAATGTGCTGACAGACTGGGGTAAATGAAAAAGGTCAGTCGTAGGCAAAAAAGAGATAAAACTTCTGTTTATCCTCCCACATGTTACCAGTACCATAAATATTGCAATGTTGCTATAGTTTTTTTTTTTTTTTTAACTATTCAATTTTCCATAAGGCACAAAGCCATGACCATTTATGGTGTTTTGTGGTCTAATTATATTGATCATAATGTCAGACATACAAAACAGATAAAACTGACGTTTTAAAGGTGCCTTTCTTATAGATAAATAACAATAAAACCATGATTAAAATATCTACTAAGTGACTATTTCAAGATGTTTGGTTTACATTCATCATAACTAACCATTTTAATTTTGTACCTGGTGTGGTTATTATATCCCACAAAGGAGGAGTCCCACAAACTACATTGTCATTGCATTATATAAGAGATTATTCATGCTCTGGAATAAACCGTCCACAGTAAACAGGCAGAGGCAAAGCAAGCACTGGTTTGCATATTCTACCTTAGGAAAACAAAGTGAGTAAATCACATGCAAACATAATTGTATCAAATCACACCTTTGATTTTTAGATATGCAAATTCAAACCCATATTATTCATAAATGCACAACTTATGTAATATATGAAAACAAAAGGAGTATGTAGGTCAGACCTGTTTGTTTGTTTAAATAAATATATAATATATATATATATGCTTAAATACATTCATGTAATGACATATACATTGTTTTATTACCACTGTAAAATAAAACAAACATAGTTTACTGATCATTTCATTATAAACATTCTTTTTTCATACAGTCTTAATTTATTAAACTGACTTTAAATATGTAAAGTCTTTTCTGACTTACATATTGTTGTACATAGTTTATACACTTAATCATGATTAGAAATAAAAGTCTTCTTTAAAGGAAGCCATGATAAGAGGTGATTCCTCTGTGGTTATGGTGGAGGAGGTTTTCGTGGGAGGAGATCTCCCACATGGGGGAATCCCAACAATGAATCAATTCTCTCCATGCTGGGAATACTGTTTGTCATGAGAGATCTACAGAATCTAATGTTTTGCATACACTGAAAACAAACAGCTTGTAGTTTTGACTGAGATGGTACAGTACGGCACATGCCTAAGAAGTTTAGTGGATTAGTATGTCTATATATATATATATATACACACATACACACACACACACACACACACACACACACACACACACACACATGTACATTGACATACTAATCCACTAAACTTCTTAGGCATGTGCCATATATATATATTCATTATGTGCATATTCTCATGCCAAAGCAGCTTGATTTTTTTTTTTTTAAACCTCACTGCCAATTCCTGCTCATGAATTGCTATAGTCAGAACTTGGTCACCAGACAGATCTTGAAACACACCATTCGCCCAACTTTACAGCTACTCTAAATCATACTTGGAAAAAACAAAACAAAAAAAACAAAGAAACCAAACGTCTGATACTTATTTAAAAATACATATTTAATAGACATCTCAATTTATCAGCTGGGAGGATAGTTATGGTAATATGTTTCATATTTTCTGTAATAAGAGTTCTAAGAAAAAAAAAGTTCTCAAAAGAAAATAGTTTTAATACAATTTAGTATATGGAGCACATAAAAAAGTATCAGTATGTTTTAATATTCACCAGTCATTCAATTAATATCTTGTGAAGTTAAAGATGTTTGAGTAACATTTTAAAATACTGTTTCATCATTAATGAATAATTACACAGGAACAAATGACTAATGCACTATTAACTAACAAGAAACTCTTATTTACGAATCAGTAAGTAATAGCTCTCAGTTGAAAGTGGTACACTATTAGCTAATTAGTAACTACTATTTTTTTCATATCTCCCTAAGAACTACTGTACTATTTACAGGTTCATAATTAATGTGAACTATGCAAAATGTATAATTAATTATAAAGAGAAGATCATGGTAACCCACTAGTAATGACTCAAGTGTTACCAGATCCATCAGAAGTATTACTAACCAGAACCTTACAAAACCGCAAAAGTTTACAATGACTTTGGTCATTATAGTGGGTTACCATGATCTTCACTTTAGAATTAATTATACATTTTGCATTATTCACATTAATAATGAACCTGAATATGGTAGTTCTTAGTAGTTCTCTGGGAGATATGAAAAATAGTAGTTACTGATTAGCTAATAGTGAAGTACCAATTTCAACTGAGCGCTATAATTGATTCGTTAATCAGAATTTCTTGTGAGTTAATAGTAGTTACTGGTGTCACGAATCCTGGCCATGCTCTTCCGTTTACTCGCCACCAGATGTCACTCACTCACCACTCGGACTCTTACACCACAGCACACTGGACTACAGTTCCCATAACCCATTGCACTGACACAGCTGATTGCACTCATCACGCACAGCTGACTCTCATTCATAATCACACACGCTACTTAAGCCATGGACTTCCTCTGCCCCTTTGCCGAGTATTGTTAGCGTTTATCTCTCTCCAAGCGATAGCTGCATTACGGAGCCTTAGGGCGCTTTCACACTAGCACTTTTGGTGCGCACCCGGGTGCGATTGACGTCAGAGTTCGGTTCGTTTGGATGATGTGAACGCTGTCTTCCG
>JAFVLL020036806.1:0-19819 GCA_021397915.2 Tor tambroides | reverse complement strand
TTGTTCCCCCCCCCCCCCCCCCCCCAGTTATTTTCTAAAAATGTTGAAATACCATTCAAAGGAACAACACAAAATACAGAACAATTACAACTCTCTCACTGCAACATATACAGTATAAAAAAGTAAAAACTGATAATAATAATAATAAAATACACATACAAAAAAGCATTAATTAAAAAATATAAAATAATTTAACATAAGAAAGTTACTTAAATTGAAGTTACAGGTATCAGTACAGCATCTGTTAATGTATAGAATATAATCAATCTCACATCACAGATTTGTTCATAGTCATGATTTAACATTTCACATATACTTGGTGCTTGTCTTATTAATTACATCTACTTTTCCTAAAATTATAAGTCAGTTTTCCATGATTATTGCAAGATTACAAGACATTTCTTCAGTCTATTGAGAAGAGTAAGGTCCCTGAGTAATCTTAATGTTAAAGCAAAAACACTCTGTGTTAATCTGAAATCTATAAAGTTGCATTTGCAACATTTTTACACTATTTTTTTTTACCAATTATTTATTAGTATTAATTATTATTAGTTGTAGAGTATTAAGTATTAAGGATTATTATTAGCAAAACGTATTAAGCCAAAAGAAATTTAAAGTAACTTCAAATAATTATAATACTGTAGCTACCACTTAGACTTTTGCTTCAAATGCATATTAAATGCTAATGTTGGCACATTTCTCATATACCAAAACATGGCAGATATTATGGTTGTGATATAAAATATAAAACATTACAACTGACCTGGTTTAAACTGTATTAAAAATTTAAAGAAAATCTGTTGATAATTTCCTTTTTTGTCTAAAAAAAAAAGACGCCAGATCATAACAAAGATGTCACCTTGACCGCACTCAAATGTTTATGACAATTACAAGGTGCTGCTCTCATCCTCAGAGAGCTCAATTTCAGTGCGCATAAACTGCCCCTGATGCTCTTCAGCGTGTTTATGGAGCTGCTGGCGACTGGCAGAGGCGGTGTGGAAATTCAATTTGGTACCAGTGCATGGGATTCATGTACTGGAAAAAAGATGAAGGCAAGGGGAAACTTGACCTTGTTTACTGCTGCTAATCTGCCAGTAAATAAAGGCTGACTTTATTCAAGCTTTTCATCCACATAATCATTATCATTATTATTAATTTCAGAATGAATAAAGGTTTTTAATGCATACATTGTAAGTGAACACACACACACACACACACAAACACACACACACACACACACAAATGAGCGTCCCAGTCCACTCTCACACAGTTCTCCAGTGGTTTTTGAGCTTAACTCCATGTGTTTGTAGAGGATGATTGTTACAGCAGCATAATCACCATTGAAAGCACACACAGCACATAATCACAGCCCCCCACCACTAACACAACCGGCCCATCCGATGATTAATGACAGCAGCGGCCTCCATTCACTCGTCAGTCGAGTTTTAAACCGTTAAAGCTGCCTTTTGAGAAAAAAAAAAAAAAAAAAAAAATCTCAAAACAGGTAAAATTAGGACTTTTGCTGTCAAATATACACACCTCAAATTGCGTTAATATGTTAATCTGAAAACCGTAACTTTTCTTGAGGGTTGCAAATTAATAATTGAGGCCAATAGGGGGAGACAGAGACTAAGTCACAATGCAGCAATTCCCAAAACATTTCCACTTCAACAGCAGCCTGTTTCTTAAACGTATCCTACATTTGTGAAAATTGACGATTTGTAAAAGGTACAAAGTAGAGTTTAAGTCTTCTTGAAAAGCCATTTTAATAAAAGTGAATTTTGAATTCATGAGGTTCAAAATCTCGCTTTCTTGGCTTTGCTTATTCGGAAGTCAGTTTAACTGGCAGAGAAGTGTCTTTTACTACTGTCGATTTTAAAATTTGTATTAGCTACTTTTCGACAACAATAACTTAATAACTAAACAATATAAAAATGATATATTTTGAAGACAATTTCACAGCCATAAAATAAATAACACGACTGTTTTGTAGTTTTATAGTAGGAAATATAGCCTACGCAACTCTGACATATTCTAAATAGCGTCAATAAATGTAATCAACAACAAGGTCATTTATCTGCATGTCACGTGACCGATCATGACCTCTGGTTTTAAACCTGAGGAGGCCGGTATGAAATTTGAGTGCTTATATATTTAGCTAATAACAGTTTAAATTTCTGCCCGTCACTCAAACAGGCTTCAGAATACTTTGAATTTAGCTCATAAGTCATACGGACCCACTGTTATGATACTTTTATGGCGTGTTTTGACTTCATTGGAGCTTGAAAGCACCAGTCCCCATCCACTTTCATTGTATGGAAGAGAGCAGGATGATCATTCTCCTTATCATCTTGTGTTCCACGCAGAAAAGAAATTCTTCAAGGTCTATAACAACATAATGGTGAGTAAATTAATTTCAGCTTTCATTCAGTAAATTATCCTAGGCTCTTAATCATGTATTGAAGTCGTTCTTCTTCTCCTCGGGAAGTTTTTTTTTTTGTACTTGTCATGCCTGTGGTTATATAAGTTGTGTTAGCTTTCAGTGAAATATGTTACAAGTGATTTTATACAATAGATCAACACACATCTGCCCTCACTAGTTCCCATTGTCCATGATTATGCTCAGCTCAAACATCCCTTAACCTGTAATAAACTCAAATTGGCTCGTGTGAATGTTGCCTGCAGTTACTGCTCTGATGATTGATGGCATAGGTTTGGGGAAATGATATGAACATATCTGTGTCACAGGTACATTTGTGGAATGTTGTTTAGCAAGCCTTTGCACTTTTTAGGAGCACAAACAATGTGCGAGATTAGGAAATACTGAATACTGAAGTTGGCCAGAAATGTGAGCGTTGAGGTCAACAGGTCATCACTAGATGCTGCTTACTGTTTCTCTTGTGCATTGCATGTTTGCTGTGAACAGTATGCAAGCAGGAGGCCACTGAACAAGTGGACATGCACTTTTGCACTCTATGGCTTTATCCAAAATCACATCCTTCCCTACTATATAGTAAGCATAAAACAGTATGTGAAAAGAGTAGTACGTCTGAATTCACAGTATTCATAAAATAGTAGATGAAAAGTTCCCAGATGACCTACTGCTTCTGGCGAGATTCTGAAGTGTGCATCCAGTGTGAAGTGTACTATCCCATGAGGTCAATCATTTGTGTTTGACGCAACTGACACTAGTAGGTCACATGACAATGACAACATGGCCAATGTAGTATGTCTGGACTAAATTCATAATACACGCATTCATACTTTATAAAATAGAACATATTTTTTTACACTGTTGCAAAATAATTACTTGTTCAAAATAAGTACCTACTCATAAAGTATGCATTTTCTATGCGTTTTATTATAGGACACAGTATTCCATAATACAGCATGTGTTTTGCTCTATACTGCACATTTTGGCAAATATAACATACTCATTTGAAATGTTTATCATTGCATAATGTGTACTGTTTACACTACTACTTCTTTAAATAGTAGATAGTGTATACTGTGAAGTAAGCTGTTCTTTTCCCGAATAGCCTGTTTCTATTTTGTACAGTTTTTGCAATTCAGTTAGCTTGGTTTTTTTTTTTTTGTGTGTGCACATTCCAATGTTATTTGGGGTCAGCTGGAAGAGTTTTTCATTTTAGGACATTAGAATACTCTACTCTAGGCATATCTAATATCTTATTAGACTTCATATTCAGCATAAAACTGCACAAAGACGCTTATTGCTCATTCAGCATTGAACTGTGAAAGGGCAAATGTATGATTTCTGGGAAAACCATATTATCCTGCTTAAAGTTAATTGGTAGCAACGCTTCATCTTGTGCTCAAATATGAAAAAGCTCCTCTGTACCATACTGTATACCTCATGTCAAATTTATGTGGAAAAACCATATCAGTTTCAGAATTAGTGTTGTCACGATACAGGAATTTCTAAGTGCGATGAAATACATTTTATACATTGTTGAAAGACAGAAATGCACTGCCTGGCCAAAAACAAAAGTAAGTACTGAAGAGTCTAGGATTCAATCATTATTGCATTTATTAATGTTTCTGACATGTTGTATGTTTAGCAACAATTCTTTTAACCCTAACTGATGCCATGTTGTAAGACATACCCATGTACATATTCCAGGATGATTCTATCAAAATCCATTGGGCCTAATTTGTGAAATAGTGTTTCAGTGTGCATGAGGTCGTGACCTTAACCCCATTGAAAAACTTTAGAAGTCAACTTCACAGAGTAGCTTGTCTCTCCTATTGTCAATACAAGATCTCAGCCAAAAATGAATGCAACTCTTGATGGAAATAAATGTTATGACATTGCATCAACAATGCCACAATGAATGCAAAATGTTATCAAAGATACTGTGGTAAACGAGTATTGAACTCGAGTAAAATGTGTCAGTATGTACTGAAAAATTTATTATAATTAAGTGTTTCACTAAAAAATCAAACAAAATAATAATACTGATACTACTAATAATCTAAAACATTCTGATGTCTGTAGAATGTGTTTTGGTGTAAAATGTGAATGTTTCCATTCATTGAAACATTTCTACACGCTATTACAATTCTTTCAGGACTTCACAGCCTAAAGCTTTATCGGCCAAGGTGCTTGCCCTCCTCTCTGCACGTTCACCTTGGTTTTCAGATGCTAAAAACAAATCCGCCTGCAGCAGCACCAGAATTAAGCCAAAGACACTGGACCGTTTTGAAAAGAATCCACTGTGACGATGTTCTTCCCCTTAAGATCCTATTTAGAGGTGGTTTGTGAGGATTAAAGGGTGTTTCTGTAGTTTTTATCTAGTATTTGAGCACTTGATCACAGAGGCGTGCCCTAATCCGAACATCAATGTGGCACCATCAGCGCAATGGCTCGAAGCTGCCAAGTGACAATGGACCACGAGCTTGTTTGGGGCCTGCTGTACGTGTGCCATTAAAGTTTGGGGCTGTTCGCTTTGATAGCTCTTGTCAAATGTCTAATCTGATCAAATTCAGGCCTCTCTGCACGTTGAAGTAAATGCTGCATCAATGGAGATTACAAGAGGAGCTTTTTGTTTTTGTTTGGTGAAGATTAGGTTAGCTTGGTTGAACATGAATAGGTTTGCTTATATGTATTAGTCAGAGCTGATTTATTGTGTGGGATTATGAGTTCTGGTTTGTAGATAAGGCTTTCTGTTGGTGACATGATTAATGGCACGCCTTCAACACCGAGCATCGGATGCGATAAGATCGAACGACTGCGAGCACATGTCTAAAACAGGATTATGACAAGGCTGTGTGGAACTTCACCTCACCAGTGCGTTTGTGAGGCTGATGGGCGCTTCGTATAAAAGAACAACATCCCGTGGTCAGCATAAGTAGTTGTGGCCAGCGTGACGGCCGTGTGAATCTGTGTATGACAAAGACCAGATGCCGGTAAACTTCCTGTGGGAGAGGAGTTGTGTTTCAGTTGTTCTTGCTGGATGTGTGGCGCAGGGGTCAGGCCTGTTTAGAGCTGACCTGGATCATCACATAAAAAAGTCTGTAATGATCACCAAGACTGCATTTATATGATCAAAAATAGCATAAAAATGTGAAATATTATTACTACTTAAAATAACTGTTTTTTGTTTAAATAAATTTTAAAATGTAGTTTATTTCTGTGATGCAAAGCTGAATTTCCAGCATCAGTCATTCTAATATGCTGATTTGCTACTCAGAAACATTTCTTATCGATTGTGTTGCTTAATATTCTGTGGAAACTGTTAACATTGTTGAATATAAAGTTAAAAATAAGCATCTGTTTGAGGTAGAAATCTTTTGTTAGATTATGAATGTCTTTGCTGTCAATTGTCAAACTGTCTTTACTATCAATGCATCCATACAGGAACAAAAAAATTCTCTCTCTCTCTCTCAAAAAAAAAAAAAAAAGTATACACATATATACAGCACCATTCAAAACTTTTACTGTTTTTTTTAAAGAAGTTTCTTATGTTCATCAAGACTGAATTTATTTGATCAAAAATACAGAAAGAAACTAATTTTATGAAATATTATTGCAATTTAAAATAACACTTTTCTATTTTAATATACTTCAAAATATAATTTATTCCTGTGAAGCAAAGCTGAATTTTCAGCATCATTACTCCAGTCTTCAGTGTCACATGATCCTTCAGAAATCATTCTAATATGCTGATTTATTATCAGTGTTGGAAAAAGTTGTGCTGCTTAATATTTTTTTGGAACCTGTGATACTTTTTTCAGGTTTCTTTGATAAATAAAAAGTTAAAAAGAACAGTGTTTATTCAAAATAGATATTTTGTGTTACACTATACACTACTTTTCAAAAGTTTGGGGTCAAATTTTTTTCTTTCCCTCTCTTTTTCAAGAAATGAATATTATTCATCAAGGGTGTGTTAAATGGATAAAAAGTGATAGTAAAGACTTATATTGTTAGAAAATATTTCTATTTTCAATAAATGCTGTTCTTTTTAACTTTTTATTTATCAAAGAATCAAAGAAAAAAGTATCACAGATTCCAAAAAAATATTAAGCAGCACAACAGTTTCAACACTGATAATAAATCAGCATATTAGAATGATTTCTGAAGGATCATGTGACACTGAAGACTGGAGTAACGGCTGATGAAAATTCAGCACTGCGTCCCAGAAGTAAATTGTATTTTAGAGTATATTAAAATATGAAACCAGTATTAGAAATGGCAATAATTTTTCACAATATTACTGTTTTTTTCTATATTTTTGATGAAATAAATACAGCTTTGATGAGCATAAGAGACTCCAATAAAGAACATTACTGATCCCAAACTTTTGTACGGCAGAGTATATACAGGTGCATCTCAATAAATTAGAATGTAAGTGGAAAAGTTCCGTTTATTTCAGTAATTCAGCTCAAATTTATGTGAAACATAGGTGCTATTATAAATAAATTCAATGCACACAGACTGAAGTAGTTTAAGTCTTTGGTTCTTTTAATTGTGATGATTTAGGCTCACAGTTAACAAAACCCACCAATTCACAACAAATTAGAATACTTCATAAGACCAATAAAAAAAAAACATTTTTAGTGGATTGTTGGCCTTCTGGAAAGTATGTTCATTTACTGTATAAGTAATACTTGGTAGGGGCTCCTTTTGCTTTAATTACTGCCTCAATTCGGCATGATCAGTTTGTGGCACTGCTAAGGTGGTATGGAAGCCCAGGTTGCTTTGATAACGGCCTTCAGCACATCTGCATTTTTTGGTCTGGTGTCTCTCATCTTCCTCTTGACAATACCCCATAGATTCTCTATGGGGTTCAGGTCAGGCAAGTTTGCTGATCAAACAAACACAGTAACACCATGGTCAGCAAAGCACTTGGAAGTGGTTTTGGCACTGTGGGCAGGTGCTAAAGTCCTGCTGGTAAAGGAAATCAGCATCTCCATAAAGCTTGTCAGCAGAAGGAAGCATGAAGTGCTCTAAAATCTCCTGGTAGATGGCTGCATTGACTATGGACTTGATAAAACACAATGGACCAACACCAGCAGACGTCACGGCACCCCAAATCGTCCCTGACTTCGGAAACTTCACACTGGACTTCAAGCAGCTTGGATTCTGTGCCTCTCCACTCTTCCTCCAGTCTCCAGACCTTGATTTCCAAATGAAAGCAAAATTTACTTTTATCTGAAAAGAGGACTTTGGACCACTGAGCAACAGTCCAGTTCTTTTTCTCCACAGCCCAGGTAAGACGCTTCAGCGTTGTCTCTGGTTCAGGGATGGCTTGGTAACCCCTTTTTCTGAAGACGTCAGGCGTGGTGACTCTTGATGCTGACTCCAGCTGATCCACTCCTTATGAAGCTCTCACAAGTGTTTGAATCAGCTTTGTGACAGTATTCTCAAACTTTTAGTCATCCCCTGACCTTTGCACATTTTCCTATCCAAATTCTTCCTTCCAGTCAACTTTGCATTTAATATGCTTTGATACAGCACTCTGTGAACAGCCATACCTTTCAGTAATGACCCTCTGTGACTTACCCTCTTTGTGGAGGGCGTCAGTGTTCATCCTCTGGATCATTGCCAAGTCAGCAGTCTTCTCCATTATTGTGGTTTCAAAGAACAAGTGATACCCAGAATTTATACTGTAGGGATGGTCGTTAATTGAAACTCAAATGTAAATATTCTAATATTTCGAGATACTGATTTTTGACTTTCATGAGTTGTAAGCTCTAATCATCAAAATTAAAACAAAAAAACTGTTGAAATGTTTTACTTTACATGCAATGAATCTAAAATATATGAAAGTTTTCACGACATTCTAATATATTGAGATGCACCTGTACACACACACACACACACACACACACACACACACACACTCATAGTAGTACAAAAGGTCTAGATTTCTAATTTATTGTAATTTAATATATAATTATTGAGTTACATATTGAATCTTGTCAAAATGGCAACAACATATATCTTGTCCTAATAGTATAGAAAACATTTTTTGGAGAACTTGTGTCCCATTTTTCTGCCACATAGCACTAGATCAATTCCTTGTTCATTTTAATTGTCAGTGAAACGACTCTTTTCGGGAGGTCAGGGGTGTGAGGACCGCAGAGCTGTAGGTTTGTCCCTTTGTTGATCTTAAAAGAAAAACTATGGTCTTTTTCTGGATTCTTGGGAAATCTCTGTCATATACACAAGGTTACGTGGGGGTTGACTGTGGAATCAGAGGCTGTCCCAAGAGTTCATTACTGGGCTGGTGCAGTCTGAAGCGGGGGTTGTGAAAAGTGGCCAGGTCAGCAGTCAGGTCAGTACTGTTTAGTCTATAGGCTGCTCTCCTCACAGGAGACCAGGCACCAGTTTTCCGTTTATAAATGGCCAAGATTTATGTGCAGGACTTCCAGTCTGTGAGATCATACAGTCTTGGGCTCCAGGAGTTCTGAGTGTCTCTTACATCTCAGTATCTGAACACACACACACACACACACACACACGCGACACAACTCTTGTTACACAAGACTCTTTTATAGGCTGTAACAGTGGTAACAGAATGGATTAGACTTTCATAAACTTTTCTCGCTTATTTTAAAACTACTGTTATTATAACAGAGATATTTAGACACACAGTTGAAGCTGTTGTAAAGTAGCCAGAATACACACACCTGTCACCACACATCAGTTCTGTATTATTACAGCAAGCATTTAACAAATAACGACACCCTTTATCCATAATAAAATGACTATAACCAGCTTCTCAACACTTATTAATAATGCACCAATATTACTGTTGAATGATTTAAACGGACCTCTAACCCTATCAAACTTTAGCATGTAACTCTTCCCACATTATATTTTGTTAGAATACATCAAATGCAGCTTGAGGTGTAAGAGTTTAAGTAGTGATGTGTGTCCACTGACCGCTGGCAATGAGTGGTGCATTGTCCCTAAAAGCATTGTTAGCCAACTGTGGTCTCAAGCTCCGTCATTACTAACATAGTTCAATGATTCGTTTGCCGAAACCATATTTTCAACAAACATTTGCAAATGGGAACTGCAAACTTGTGGGGTTGGAATTACAGCTTTCGACCTGTGGTAAGAATGGACATCTGCCAGTTTTCGGTAATGCGATATATCACGATAATGAACATGCATGATATTGTTATCGTGGGCACTTCAAATACCGTGAATAATTATTTATTACAAATGATTTAGATTTTTTGAATGCATTTTAAGAATACTTTTCCTATCAACAGGTTAAATCCACAACACCGCTGTATGCTGCGTCAAATTTAGACACATGCGCACTCACGTAAACAAGCACGGATGAGAAGCGCATGGCGGAACACGTGAAGAAGGCGCTGAATGAAAGCGCACATTCTCTCTCTGACAGCAGATGGCGCTGAAAAGCAGAAATGCAGCCGTTACCCCAGAAACCTCTTAAACAAAGCAGCTGCACTACTTCTAAATCATTTAAATAGCCGTTCAGATTTTTGTATTAGTTGACATAGTTAACATTAGTTAATATTAGTTAATTCATTAGTTAACTGCCAATGAAAAATTCTTCTCAACATTAATTAATGTTAGGTAATTTCCATATTTAATAGCACGTTGTTAAAATCAAAAGTTGCGACTGTGTTATTTAATGAACTCAAGCTAACATGAGCTAACAGTTGTACCATAATCCGGCCATGTATGTCTGCAGGCATGTAGTGTTTTTTTACAAAGTGACACCGCCATCTACTAGCATGGCCTAGCATGAATAATACAGCATTTTTAGTTGTCGTCTCTAGTCAAAACTAGGGCTGGGCAGTATGACTGTATATATCGTTACCATGTCATAAAGTGTTTGTCATTAGATATTTTAACGGTAAAAAACTGTGAAAATGCTACAGTAAAAACCTGTTAAATGGTTAACGGTAAGTTCCTGTAAAATTTACAGGGAAAAACCGTAAACTGACGTTCCCAGAATTCCCTGCGCTGCATTTCAAATTCTGTTTGAATTTGATGTTTTTTCTTTGAAATAACTATGTTACTTCTTAGTTTTTTCTTATCAGTTCTGTTTATTAGGGTTGTATGTTACATCTAATGTTGTTAAATTAATGTTTATTGCATATTTCAGTTTAATGAGTCTCACCATGATGGTGTTTAGTGTTTGTGTGAATGACACTGTGCACCTTCTATATATGTTATTATTTAAAAGCTGCTTGTGATGGGCTTTGGTTCATCATGTGACTTTCTCATCACCACCTGCATTTGGTGGTTATCAGTGTATTTCAAAGGTACAGAACAGATTTCAGTACTTCAATAGGTTGGTATATTAACATTATATCAGTTAATGAAATTACGGCATTTAACTGTAAATTTAAGTTAAAACCGTAAAACCTAAAATGTTGTTACCGTATTTTTTACGGTAGAATTCTGGCAACCACAGCTGCCGGTTTTTTAACGTGAATTTTACGGATTTTTTTTTTTTTTTACAGTGTACTTAAAAGTTATATATACCCAAGAGTGATAAAGGAACATGCATGAATGAGAAAATAAAGAGTGGGACAGGCTTGATGTTAAATTGAGTTATTAAGCGCAATAAGCAGTAAAGAACTCAATGCGTTGCTCGTGCGCTGACATACACCTGAAGCGAGCACTCAAAGCGGCTCTCCCAGACAACATGCGACCGCGAATTCAGCCCACCCTTAGCCAAAACTTTTCAAAAATGCAAAGAAAAAGCTTTTCTGTTTTTAGCAAGTGTGCTGCACATGTCTTGAAAAAGGAAGCCAAAACATTTCTATCGCCATCTGGTGGCGAGCTCCAGTATATGTCATAAACCCCGATATTACACTTCAAATAATTTTTTCCCAAAGATAGTTTCCATCATTCTAGGTAGTATTTATCACGCTGATATATGTTCAAGTGTTCCTTTTTCTAATACGTTTGCTTTTAGTTTGTTATTTGATGCTATAAAAAGGAGGTATGGTGTCATGATCACAAGCTTGTGATTGGGTCTGCAGAAGTTTGGGCGGGACTTTGATACAGTGGCTTCACCTTGTGATCAGTACTGCACAGACTCGGGCACCAAATGACATCATTTTTGTATCATTTTGTATCATGACATCATTTTTGTATCGTCAATCTTTTTTTACAGTCTGTTTTTTAGTACATTGCTGTCATGTAAACATACCCTTAGGGTGTATTCACACCTGTCTCGTTTGGTTCGTTTCCCCCTTTGGTGCGGATCTTTTGGGCAGGTGTGAATACAGCAATCGCACTCTGGTGCGCACCAACAACCGCACCGAGACCCAGCTGAAGAGGTGGTCTCGGTTCGGTTCCAAACGAACTCTGGTACGGTCCGTTTAAGGTGTGAATATGAACCGGCCTCGATCCGACCCAATTGCAGAAAGCACGCTCGGAAACACACAGCTCGCGCATATAGTGCTGTTGTTTGCATTTCAATCGCTTAAATCACTTGTTTTTAAACCGCAATGCTTAAAAACACGTGCAAATTATGAGTTTTCGTGACCATAGCACCCACAGCGACGTGAGCGCACTAAATAGGCTAAAGCTTGCCGCAAAGCCCCAGCAAAAGTTACAATGAATGTGTCTGGGGGAAATAGTAAGGAGATATTTGAATTATTTATTAATAAGCTAGTGTTTTCTGAGTCAGTGTCACAAAGATGAAGTTAAAAATCCGGAGTATTTAATTTGTTTCCACTGATGTCCTGAAGCGCGCTTCAGCTTCCACTTTCCTCATAAACGGTTGGATATGCGCCTAGCGCATATTTATCTGGGTTAAATGTTTAAACTTTTAATGTTTAAATGTTTAAATTTTATATCTATAGATTTTATTTTCGGCAGGTCGTAATTACATCGTATGACATTGTCTCATTTGATGCTCGTAAGTTTTTTCATATTGCATTAGTATCTCATAACAGCAAATTAGTAAAAGAATAAAAATTGCACTACGAAAGATCTCCATGATTAGCCTGTTTTTGTACTTCCTGTTTTCCCTGCTTGAGAATTTCTGTCCAATGAATGGATGACCTTGGCACACGTGTGGTTTTGTTTACAATTTCTGGTTCACTTGCAAAAAGGGCAGTGTGAAAGCGAACCGCACCAAACAAACAAACAAAACATTCTATTTGGTCCGGACCAAAGCAAGTGAACTATCGGACTTTCCTGGTGTGAATACACCCATAGTTTATCCAGAGAATGAAAGCAGTTTTCGAAGAGTGTGCATGTGTGAATGTGCTCTAGTAACCCAGAAGAATGACATAAGAGTTTAAAACATTAGTTCACTAGCTCTGCGATGCACATCCACGACTTCATGCACTATGAAGTCATGTTGGAAAGGGTCTGGTGGAAGTACCGTCCCAGTGTTTTCAAAGTGAATGTGCAAAGACTAAATCAAATGCCCTTTACAAATACAATGATTTCGGACGATTTTAAAGAAAATCAGATGGAGTTCGGTACTACTTCTGCCTATGTGATGCGTGACCTTTCCAACGTGACTACGTAATGCACAAAGTCGTGGACGCGCATCGCAGAAAAATCGCATTTTTAGAAAATGACCGATCGTTGAAGAAAAATTGAAGAAAAATCCTGGAACGTTGTCCTCAAAAACCTCAACTTCTTTTCGACTGAAGAAAGAAAGATTCATTAACATCTTGAATGATATGAGTGTGAGTAAATTATCAGGAAATTTTTATTCTGGAAGTGAATGTCAAAATAGTGAAGTATTCTTCAGATGTCATCTTCATTATTTATAGCAATAATCTGACATTGATTAATTAGCAGAAATTATTACTACACCACCTACATGAAATCATTCTTGAACCAACGTGGTTTGAATGATGGATGTGCAACAAAGTTACCACGGTTTTGGGAAACAGTTGTGATTAGCTAGTTATTTTCTCCAACAATGCATTGTATTATGGTGGTTAAGCAATGAGTTTAGCCAGCCCAGATCAGCCAAGATGGATTTTAATAGCAGGCATAAAACGGGCTGTAGACACTTGAGAGTCTTGGCCTGGTAAAGAAAGATGTGGAAACTGGCCAGAACACTTTAGCAACCGTATTGCAATGTGCAAACATCTGCTTGACTTAGCAACTGCATAGGCACAACCTGACCATCCTAGCACCGTGGCACCAGGAAAAATATGCAAAATGTAATTTTACTTTATTCAATATTTGAGCGTTCTGTTGAGCGGTGAGAGAACTGCATTGACAACAGAGCGGAAAATCAAAGTTGAAATCATGTAATTTCCTAAATCGCCCATATCAGTCAGCTACATGCTTCAATGTACAGTCAGATTTAACAATGCATCATAATACGATTATTTGATCATTAATATGAGATACAGCCTGTGTATTAGAGTTCAATCAGCTTGCAGAAATCAAAGAGAGCAATCAAGCACTCCTGCATTGATCTTGATAGTGATGCTTGACTTACTAGGAAAACAATCATCCGTGAGATAACAGGGAGTGTTCAGAATGATGTCGATTATCTGGAGTTGTAATCTTGAATTTCATCGTTGTCTGGGTAATTCTTCCATGCAGCTCCAATTTGGTAACATGATTAGATGTTGTTATTTTTAAGGGCCAGGAGGAATCAATCACTGGTTCAGTCTTTATATTTTTAGACTTTCTGGCCCTTTCGAGCAAAACTCCAGCTGGACCATAAAGGGAAAATGAGGCTTGTGTTTCAAAACAGAGCACACACTTCACATTCTGATGCTTGATTAATATCATATCTGATGATGGATATTTTCAAGCGTGTTATGGTGGGATGCTCAATATGAAGTCACATCCTGTTTGCTTTGTGTTTCTCAGCTGAAATGAAACCCTTTCGGTCCACTAAACAAGTTAAGGTGAAAGGGTAAGGGTAGTGTTACAATTCATTTCTGTTTAACTAAACCGAGACCTACTGAACGGATGAAATGTAAACCAATATGGGTTTCAAATGGATGATGCAGTGCTAAGAAAGGTGTCTGATTGTAGGGTCCAGAAGGAATATACACTGTGATACAATAATTAAATGATAAACTTGATGATAGTAGTGATACTAATTAAATTTAAATAAAATATTAAGAAAATTATAGTTTGTAGGCTATAGAAATGAAATGCAAAATACAGTTTCTTTGTAGATGAGAAATATTTGTGGTAAGTTCCCTTCCATTAGCCGATGTGGGGAAAAAAAAGAATTATCTTGTTTTTTTTATTTAATTTTTGACTTTTTTCTTGCAATTCTGAAAACTCAGACTTCTGACTAATTTTCTTAGAATTGTGTGATATAAAATTGCAATTGCGAGAAATATAGACTGACTTGCATATTGACTATTTTCGGACAATTTTTTCCTCACAATTGTGAATTTATATTACGCAAATCACAATTCTGACTTCTTTTCTCATAAGTCCAATTCTGAAGAAAAAAGTCAGCTCACAATTTTGGCATTTTCTTACAATTGCAAGTTTATATGTCACAGTTCTGACTTTATAACTCAGTTGCATGTTATAAAGTCAGAATTGCTAGATACAAACTCGCAATTCAAAGAAAAAAACTCAGAATTGCAAGTATATGGGTCAAAGACGTTACAGTTTTTCTCGATTGCTAAAACACTATAACCAGGCTTTTGAACTAAAATTTCAAAACCATAACGCCATTTTTCAAAAAATACAGCCATTTCCCTAAACTATAAACACTACTCCCTGTTTTGACACATGAGTCAAATTTGGTGAACTGTTACTGCAAAACTCTACACACAAATCCCTACATTTCTCAGTGCTTACACCATGTGGTCATTTAGAAAGCACTAGCATTCAGTATTGTTCACTCAAGTCAGCAAAGTTTGAGCTCAATTAGCACACAATTACCCAAGTGGAAACACTAGGAGTCAAAATTTATCACACACCAATCAGAACCTTCGATGGAGATAAAAGGGCTAAAGTCAGCTTACAGTTTTTCTCAGTGGCTTTGGTGCAATTCTCAGATCAGAAATGAAATTCTCAAAACTACTTGTGCACATCATAAAAAGTTTCTCATTCTTTTGAACAAGTTGCGATTGTTTTGGTACATTCATGCAAATGATTATGTGCATTTGTCTGTGGTTTCCTACATTATCAGTTGCTATTGTCATGTTGCTCAAAATGTATAGTTCTCTGTACTATAGTCTTACCCCTCAAAACATCTAGTCATTAGTTCATCGTATGAGTCATTACGGTAAATGCAAAATGGTTGATCTAGTTGTCATAAACTGTCAAGCATATTTTCTACACATTTCTATTAGACTTTTACTGTAATAAATTTGGCATGAATTGTTCAAGTGAATCTTGACTTTCACTAATGAAGAGAATATAGATCAACCAATGACAAAGCAGTTCTCTGAAATAGCTCAAAGGTGCATCTCATCAACCTTCAATTGGAAAGCATATATAGAAAGAGGACAACACAAGAGTTACAAATTCTGATAGTGGACTTTCTAATTTTTATTTTTGCCTTTGTGCACATCTTTCTTTTTCTTTTCTATTTCACAATGACATTGTAATGTGTATTTTTTTTTTTTTGGTCAGACCACTAGTAAAAGTGTAACTGTGAATCATATCCAGTCTTTTTCAATCAATATCCCACATACAGTAATGTGTACGTTTGTACTTTTGAAATGGATATATGGCATACATAAGAAGTGCAGCCTTCTGCATTTCAGTACAGTAACTGTCATCCAAACTGTTGCCATAGTTTACATCAGGAAATACTAACAGAGAGCACTGCTATACTATTACTATACTATATTATACAACATGACTAAGCATTTTGACTATCTTGTTTGTGAACAATGACACAAGGACATCAGGCATGCAAGATGATTTTACCCCCGTTGCCTTGCCAGGGCCAGTATAGCCTGTGATGTTGAAGAGGTTCTTCGGCCTGTCCCAGACCAAAGACGGTATACTGGGGCAGAATAATTATTTTTGTTGTTTTCTGTATTGTACTGTACTCTACAGTACATTAAATTGAGGAATAAAACATTTGGGGAGTACCACAAGCAACACTTATTACCGGTTTTTGTAGTATTGTTTTGAATTGATCTCATCAGTGTGTAAAACTGTGTTGTATTGTGTGTGTTTTTGACTGTTTGTGTGTCATGTCTGAGAGCAAAGTTTGGTTTTTCAGCAAGATTGAGTTGTTTTGAGCGGAGAGCTTCATTTTGACCTGAATATAGGAAGTTTGGGGAATTGAGTTAGAAGTTATGGATTCGTGTTTACTGTTTTGAGAATACGAGGCATAGTTTCAAGAAATGTGTTTAAGCAATCGAGAAAAACTGTAAGATGTCCGCATCAAAAGAAATTTACAAAAGTGATTTTATGTCCATAGAAAGCACATTAAATGTAAGTAAAGTGTCTAATTTTAAGGTTTCAAAAAAGTTTTTGGAGAATAAAATACCAAAATTTGATTGAAATAATGTTCCATTGTCATTCAGTGTAACACAATATTTATGTAAAAGTTCAAACAACATGCTTATTCTGACTTGTACGTATTAAAATATATAAAAGAATAAGGGAGCATATCAAATTTTAATGTGTTTTAAATGAGTAAAAGATTCTTACTGACAAATGGGCAAAACCTAGGATAGTGGAAAATTTAAAAAATATAAAATTACAACTAATTAGTATTTGGGGTGAAAGTAATTAGTCTTTTAATATGTCATAAATTGATTTTTGTTGCAAATATGCCTGACAAGACTGTTACACTGAATGACATTTTAGTGGGTATCTTCTGTAAATCAGGGAAAAAATGTACAATATTTATTTTTTCCTCAGAAAAACAAAAACAAAATTGCATAATTTTTTACAGTGTACCAGTCAGCTGTTTTCTGAGATGCCTTTCTCAGCGCCACAAAAACAGCCTTTTCTCTTTCACCAGGGGTATTGAAGATGCAACCTGTAACCAAAAATAAAATGTAATAGTACATGTAGTTAAGGCGAAATGTCGCAAGGTCACTGGAATAACAGAGAGCACAAACACATTACCCAGGTGTCAGCAAGATGTTAGACTCTCTCCTAGTTTGTAGGCCGCAGGCAATGAGAGGCGAAGCACACCTGGGAATAATTGGTGAGCATCTCAGGAAGAGCGACCCAAGACTCTCCACTGTCATCTGTAAACTCATATTCATATTCGACTTCATTCTGAATTGAGCAGCCACTTTTTACGATCCAGTAAATTTCTGATGCTTTATATATTTGTCTTTTTTTGTCCACATTAAATATTCAGTTTCATTGAAGTAAAAATATTACGAATGCTGTTTTATGTTGGCTTTAAAGTCTTGAAATAAAATAAAATAAAATAATATAATGTAATATAATAAATTAAGTAGAGCTATTTAATGTTGTTCTCACCTATAAAAATTCTGTAAGTGAGAAACTGACCGCTGTCATAGCTTTATCTTCAATGCTGCATATTACAGAGTATATTGAACTGTATGAAAACATAAATATCTACAGTGTACCTGCTGGCAAAGAAGGACTTTATACTGTCTGGTGGGATGGTGAGCCTGTAGTGTACAGTAATTATAACATATCTGTGATGTTAAAAATCAACTTGATATTTCTCAAAAGAGTGCAGTGTGATTTAACACAAACACTCGCCTGTTTGATATTCAAGCAACACATTAAGGAGGAGCAGATATTCTGTTTTTTGTCTTTTTTCTATGCCCTGCCCCGAGCTTCTGTAAGCTGAATACATAAAACATCTTGGTCCCTGGTGTCAGCACAATTAGCTGCTAAATAAAATGCCACTCTCTGTTGTGTGTGCCGTTTTAATTATACAAACTGAGTGAATTAGTGCCCCATTTAAGTGAAATAAACAGCCATGTTTGCCAAGACAATATTTCCCCAGAGAAGTGAGGAAAGAGGGCAGATTAGCTCAGGAAATTTGAAATATCAGCACATTAACTTGGAGGTGAATCAAGAGTAGATCTCCTGACAGTTTTCAGGAAAGAAAGAAAGCTCAAATCAATAGGGCATAAGTAGCTGGAGGACAGTGTTATTGCTCAGAGGTTGCTCTTTCATAGCCCAGGAGACTTAATGGATGTGTTTAGACACTTTGTTGTGTTTAGGTATCAGCTTGGTCTTGGTGTTTTTGCAAAATTTCTTAGGAGAAACAACAATGATAATGTGGCATGATGTGATAAGATTTCAGCAACAAGAATTTGTCGTGGCAAAATCAGTGACAAACGTTAGCCAATCAGAAGAGCGTGTGGGCGGGCTCTCTTTCTGAAAGTGCACTGCGGTCTCACAACAACACAGATAAGTACACAAGTTAATAAAAAAAGTTAAATTTTTTTAAATGGTTCATTATTCAAAACATACACTGTATCAGTGTGTGTCATGGAAAATACTTGTTACAGTTGCTGTATGAGTTTCCTCCTCCTGCTGAACACAAAAGAAAATATTTTTAAAAAATAAAATAAAATCTTAATTAATACTATGGACGTCACTGGTTACCAGCATTCTTTGGTTACAAACATTCTTCAAAATATCTTCTTTTATGTTTAGCAGAAGAAAGAAACTCATACAGGTTTGGAATGAGATGAGGGTGAGTAAATGATGACAGAGTTTTCATATTTGGGCGAACTATCCCTTCAAGGTCTGAGGTAAATTATCCATTGTTACTATGGAAGTTATGCAAAAATTATATAAATATTAACTGAATTTTTTTTGGCCAGTGTGAACATGGTTTGACACATGATCTCTTCTGAAGCTCTAGAGGAGACACATGTGGGATTACTGAGGAAAAGCATAAACCATAATCAAAATACTTTTTTTTTTTTTTTTTTGCCTGAAACTCAGACTGGGTGATATTGCTATTAAAGGTGTTAAAATGTATAAAATCAATCAATCAAATAAATGCATTTTAATTATGTAAAGATATGCAGAAATAAAAAATAAAAAAATTCTATGATTAATCACATGACATTTATGGCTGCAAAAAATAGTGTGCAAGACTGAGTATCAACGAGATTGCAGTATGCAGTCACAGTAGCATACATGCTGTTGTGGCAGTAAGGGCAGTCGTGGCCTAATGGTTAGAGAGTCGGGTGTCACGAATCCTGGCCATGCTCTTCCGTCTACTCGCCACCAGAGGTCACTTGTTCACCACACGGACTCATTCCACACAGCACACCGGACTACAGCTCCCATAATCCATTGCACTGACGACGCACACCTGATTCCACTGATCACACACTCACACTCACACTACTTATACCATGGACATTCTCAGTCTCAGGGCCGAGTATTGTATGCGAATATCACTCCCCTAGCGATAGCAACATTACGGAG
>JAFVLL020036805.1:0-22452 GCA_021397915.2 Tor tambroides | reverse complement strand
TACAGAGTTTTGACTTTTACTTTGTTACTTTTTTCTTATTTGTAAGTCGCTTTGGATAAAAGCGTCTGCTAAATGACTAAAAGTAAAGTAAAGTAAAGTAAAGTATGTATTACTGAAGGTCAGCGAGCTGTAGGAATATCTCAACATCATGAAACTACAGAGAGTATGAAAGGGCTCTGAGATCAATATATCCACATTTAGCCTCCTCGCATGGTGAGAAGTCTGGTCTAGAAAGTTAAAGCATATATAATATGGTATCCTGGTCTCAGTGTGCAACCCTAAAAACCCAGCATGTTACCTAAATTCAGCCCAAAGGTCTAAATATGCTTACAGATCATTATATTATATTATAATATTATTATATTATATTATATAGTATTAAGGGTCCATAGTATAATATTTGAGTTCCAAATAGGAACAGTGTGAATGAAAGGAGATCCTTCTTCGATTCAAGTCATTGTAAATAAAATGACAATCAAATCATTAATTGCAATCATATGCATTAGAATTAATTGCGTGCAACAACTGAATGGTATCTATATAAGGCATTTATATAGAGTCTCTATATTTAAAGGAATGTTTCTATGGATATTCAGCATGTAATGTTTCTGTCTCTTAGGGTGTTAAGCGATTTGATGCCAGGGAACGTGTAATTACTGCGCTGATGGAGAGGAAGCTGTTACGAGGAAAGAAGGATCATCCCATGTCATTGCCAATCTGCAGGTAAAGCGATGTATATCAGACCACAAGCAGTAAACCTTTCCTCATCCTCTCATTTCAAGAAGACTACAGGCTGCTATATTTCACTACATTTTTGAGTACTCAGGCAGGCCGTTCCTCTCAAACATTTTTGTCATGTTCTTTCAACTAAAAAATACCAGTAGTCTTTGACCTTTTGTCCTGTCTTGATTTTATTCCTCCCACATAGTCGTTCTGGAGATGTCATTGAACCATTGCTGAAGAAGCAGTGGTTCGTGCGCTGTCAGGAAATGGGCAGAAAAGCAGTTCAAGTGAGTGAGCGTGTTTTAAACGTGTGGTTGCATCAGATATAAAGTATGCTGATGTGCTAAACCACACAGTATGTGGGACGGATGCAACTTTTCAACTCTGTCTTTCTCATAATTATAATAAGGCTCATAAATAAATCTTATTTATATACTACTTATAGTTATATCACTCAAAATGTTTTCAGCATTGATAATACTCAGAAATGTTTCTTGAGCAGCAGATCAGCATATTAGATTGATTTCTGAAGGATCATGTGACACTGAAGACTGGAGTAATGATGCTGAAAATTCAGCTTTGAAACACAGGAATAAATTGCATTCCTGCACAATGAAAAACTGTTGTTTTAAATTGTAAAAAAAACCCGGAAAACTGCACAATGAAAAACTGTTGTTTTAAATTGTAAAAAAAAAAAAAAAAATCACACTATTACTGTTTTTACTATGTTTGATCAAATAAATGCAGCCTTGGTGAGCTTGAGAGACTTCTTTCAAAAACATTAATAAAAATCTTACCGATCCCAAACTTTTTGTATTGCAAATCAAACATACATGCACATTTACAGTGAATGGTTAAATTAATGTCAGTTTCGTTAATATGCATGTGTCAATACTCCCTCGAGCAACAGCAAATGTGTGGCTCATCAAGCACTTTACTAGAAAACATATTCCTGTTACTCATCAATCATAGTGGACAAACTGTTCATTAACTCTTGAAATTTCATTATTCTGTTTAATGAGTTTGTTAGCTCACATATTGACATGCATGTAAATGCTCTTTTTAGGCAGTGGAAGAAGGAGATCTACAGATAATTCCTCACTTTTACACAAAAATGTGGAAGAGCTGGCTGTCCAACATCAGGTTAGCCTTATTATTTATTTTTTATTTATGCAAGGCTATATTTAGGGTCATGTACATGTCTTTCTGTTTGTTTGACTAGTTCCACACTTCTGTTAATATTCTTTCCATTACATGTTTGAATAAGATTTTATGTCATGTCTATCTCCACCTTGCAGCGATTGGTGTATTTCCAGACAGCTTTGGTGGGGTCATCAGATACCAGCCTATCGAGTGACAGTGGAAAATTCAAAGGACACAGAAGAGGTGTGGCACTATCATGAAATCTATATTTGTAGCCCAAAGATTAGCCTTAATGTACCTGCTACAGCATAATGTGTTTATGAATTGAGCCTGATCATACTGAGTGAGGTTTTGACTGAAGCGTTGCCTGTTCTTGGCTGTGTCTGGAGCAGGAACAGTGGGTTTGGGGCAGAAGTGCTGCAGAGGCCCGACAACGTGCCGCTGTGAAGTTTGGAGTGAATCCTGAAGCCATCACACTCACACAGGGTGAGAGTTCACATCAATCACACTTCTATTTCATTTAGTGCGTTTACATGGACCCTCTTAATGCGATTATAATGAGATTTTGACAATATTGCGATTAATCTTTACCTCACGTAAACGCAATACTTCGATTTAAATAATGCGATTAAGCTCATAATCGCAGCAAGCATAATCGTATTAACATAGGTGGCGTACGCCGATTTTAATCGAAATATACAGGCATGTAAACACCTTAATCGCAGTATTGCTGCTCTGACCAAAGTGCGCATGTATGGGATTAATATCCTGCCATGATTCAAAACTGAAAATAAAGTTCTGAAAGGTTGAAACTAAGTGTTCGAAAACTCAAAATCTTACAAAAAAAAGTTTTGCAAGATCGAAAAATAAGTTTTGCAAGCTTGCAAAATGTAAAAAAAATTAAAATATCTCTGCAAACATTATGTTGTTTTTGAATTTCCTTCTTCAGAACTGCAAAAAAATTTTACGATGTTGCGCAAACAATTTTTCAGAGTTTCAAATTTGTCAGTGTTCTCCCACTGTATTAGTTTGTTTTCCAGGTTTGAAACCTTGTAAATGGTGATCTGAAAACTGGTGTGCGAATGTGTGAAAAAAGTTGTGAAACTCTGAAAACAGAGGTTTGCAGGGTTGCAAAGAGATAAATAAAATAAAATCTCTGCAAACATAATTTTGTTTTTGAGTTTTCCTTCTTCAGAAGTACAACACTCTTTTTTACGGTGTTGTGCAATATTTTTTTCAGAGTTTCGAATTTGGCACTGTTCTCCCAGTGAATTAGTTTGTTTTCAGATTTGACGCATAAATGGTGATCTGGCTTGGTGTGCGAATAGGTGAAAAAAAGTTTTGAAACTCTGAAAACTGAGGTTAGAAGAGCGAGCTTATTACATTACATTACATTTGCCTCCCTATTGCAGACTATTTTTCAGAGCTGAGTTTACAACACCCACTTTGCGGAGATACGCCCACACAGTTGCGGCTGCGACTCACGTGATTTGTGACGCGGTATGCCCAGCTCTGCTCTGACTCTGAAACTCCAGACTGAGCGAAAATGAAGCTTACACCCAATATTGCAGCTTAAACAAAAAAAGCCTGGAGGGCCTTCTGCTCTTGGCCAATGCTTGCTGTCTGCTGACACAGTCCAATCCTGGGAGTCTGTATTTACTGGAAAGGTGGGATTGACCGACTGCTCCGCCAATGTGGCGAGATACGCAAACAGGATGCACGGCTGTCTGGCCACATGGCGTCCGTCTAGAGCTGCAGGTAACGTCCATGGCTGGGGAGTGGGACTGGGAGAGAGAGGTGGCTTTGTTAACAGTACCATGTTAGGTCCGTGTACGTTTTGATCATTTCATTTCTTATTTGGAACGGAAAAACAAGAAATGAGAAGACGGCTCGTTTGTTCGTATTTTTGTTTCATTCAACAAACGGAAAACGAAATTTTGGCTTGATTTCTCATGTTTCGTTTGCGCTTCACAAATCGGTTTATAGCTTCGATATTTCGTTTGCACACGTGGGCGGCGCTGAAACGCCCCTTTCATCTGATTGGCCAAATCGCTCCGGCTTCAGTACAGGCTTTAAATTCTGTCAGGCAGAATAAAAGTCAGTATGAATGCGGCGCAGAATATGATCAATTTAGCCTTCTCAAATCAACACGACTTGCCTAAAATAAAATCTATAGATATAAAACAGTTCAAGCATATCACAACGTTAGTTTAAATGTTTAACCCATATACGTGCGCTGTTAGACAGTTTGTGCGGAGAGGAGCTAAAGCATGCTTTTATATGACATGGAGGCACGCGGTCACTTGCATTTTTTTCTTACAGTAGAAACAACTTAAAATACCCCTTAATTTTTGCTCATAAAGGTAAGGAGTAATATATAATTCTGAGCTTTAAAGGGTCTACCTTTATATGTTAAATATGCTTACATTCACAATATCAACAAAATTGTGCTTTTATAAAATTAATAGGAAAACAGAGTAGGCCTAGGCCTATGCGCTTTCTATCTTCAACAAGAGCGCTTCACAATTATGAACTGAAACTCTGCGAATTGACTCACAGATATGATAAACATATATACAGAAAGCTTTAAATTACTATTTTAAAACGAAATCATTCAAATCGAAAACAAAAACTCTTTCATTATGTAACCGTAAAGATGCATTTCTCTCTAAAGGCACGTCCAATGAGGAGATGGCGAGTCATTTTTTTAATCACTGTCTAAAATAGGCTAGAAAAATAAGGAAAAGCCTAAAACAGGCCCGATTATAATTTACGTTTTATTTTATAATTGTATATAAAATTTAAAAAAACAAAACAAATTATAATGGTAGGATATGTAAAACTTTGTCCAATAGTTGTATAGCCGCTTTTTTTTCATGTTGCTCTGTTCTGAATACCTTATGAATTTGCTGCAACGCAGTTTTCTCTGATATGTCAATCAGGCTATTTATTGGCTATTTCTTATTACATACAGCAAATGATTTAAATACCAATTTAAAATTTAATTTATTCGTTCAGATGCTTTTAAATAACTTTTCACTATAAATTTTGGTGTAGCAGATATAAAACATTATCATGAATTGTACAATAATTGACTTTTGTAAAATGACTACAAATTAATTATTGTAGTCTATAACCACGATCTCATGAAAGAGTGTGTGTATATAGCACGTTTTTTTTTTTCTCTTCCTATTTGGAGTAATACACAGTAATTGAATTTGCCATGCAAAGACTGAATAGTATTAATGGAAGGAAGACAGGACATCACAAACTTCACTGCTGAAATGTTTTACGGGCAAATCTCAGGTCAGCTTGACTCATGTGCGCACAAGTGCGTACAAACAAATACCTGCAGGCGCCACTGAAGCATATGTTAGTTTAATTGTTTAACCCACTGTATATAAATGTGCGCTGTTAGACGCATATCCAGTCGTTTGAGAGTGGAAGCTTAACACGCACTCTGCAGAAGGCGCCAGCACCATCACATGCATTTTTTTCTAGACATGATAAAAATATATCAATAGAAAGCTTTAAATTACTACTTTAAAATGAAATAATTAAACAATTATTCGAAAATATAAACTCTTTCATTAAGCTATGTAATCCGTAAAGATGCATTTTTCTCTAAAAGCACGTCTAATGAGGAGATGGATGTCTAAAATATAATAAATAAGGAAAAGCCTAAAACAGGCCCGTTTATAATTTACGTTTTATTTTATAATTCTATGCATTTAAAAAATAAAACAAATTCAAATTCTAAAATCAGTATCTTATCTGTTTCTCAACTACTTTCTCAATTTCAAACTAAATTGAACAGTTCTCTGCGTGCGTCTCTCTCAACACACACACAGGAATTAGGCAACAGCATTCCTCTCCGAAAGACAAGAGAGCACGACCATCTCGTGGCACGCATGGTTGGATGTACCTAAAAGAAAGAAACATCTCCATTCGATAAGAAATTTGGTATATGTTATATAACAGCCTGTTAAATAACAACCATGCGTTATTAACAGGCGGTCTATCACTGTGTTATAGCGAGCGCTCGTTGCCGCTGTTAGTTCACTCTTGGCGCTCGTGCACAATGCGCATCTTCACACAGACGATCGAGCGCTTCGTTCTGCTAAAAGCTAAAAGCACAAAGCTAAAAGCACAAAACAAAATGCACACAAACGTGTCCTTGCTCTTGATATACAATCACTGATGAACCCACTTTGGTTTTAATTAAAAAAAAAAAAAAAGCCTTGAATGAAAAGCACGATTACAACACTTTTCCAATAAAACCATGGTCAAATCTCTAACCCCCATGCTGTCCAATGGTCCCATATATATATATATATATATATATATATATATATATATATATATACACTGCTCAAAAAAATTAAAGGAACACTTTTTAAATCAGAATATAGCAATAGTTAATTACCTGGATATTGATCTGGGTGTGGTAAGCCGCAGAAAGGGGTTGTTCCAATCAGTTTTCAGCTGCTTTGGTGTTAATGAAATTAACAACAGGAGCACTAGATGGGCAACAATGAGACGACCCCCAAAACAGGAATGGTTTTACAGGTAGAGGCCACTGACATTTTTTCCCCTACTCATCTTTTCTGACTGTTTTTCACTAGTTTTGCATTTGGCTAGGGTCACTGTCACTACTGGTAGCATGAGGCGATACCTGGACCCTACAGAGGTTGCACAGCAGTCCAACTCCTCCAGGATGGCACATCAATACGTGCCATTGCCAGAAGGTTTGCCGTGTCTCCCAGCACAGTCTCAAGAGCATGGAGGAGATTCCAGGAGACAGGCAGTTACTCTAGGAGAGCTGGACAGGGCTGTAGAAGGTCCTTATCCCATCAGCAGGAACGGTATCTGCTCCTTTGTGCAAGGAGGAACAGGATGAGCACTGCCAGAGCACTACAAAATGACCTCCAGCAGGCTGCTGGTGTGAATGTCTCTGACCAAACAGCCAGAAACAGACTTCATGAGGGTGGCCTGAGGGCCTGACGCCCTCTAGTGGGCCCTGTGCTCACTGCCCGGCATCGTGGAGCTTGATTGGCATTTGCCATTGAACACCAGAATTGGTAGGTCCGCCACTGGCACCCTGTGCTTTTCACAGATGAGAGCAGGTTCACCCTGAGCACATGTGACAGAAGTGAAAGGGTCTGGAGAAGCCGTGGAGAATGTTATGCTGCCTGTAACATCGTTTAGCATGACCGGTTTGGTGGTGGGTCAGTGGTGGTCTGGGGAGGCATATCCACGGAGGGACGCACAAACCTCTACAGGCTAGACAATGGCACCCTGACTGACATTAGGTATCGGGATGAAATCCTTGGACCCATTGTCAGACCCTACGCTGGTGCAGTGGGTCCTGGGTTGCTCCTGGTGGCCTCATGTGGCAAGAGTATGCAGGCAGTTCCTGGAGGATAAAGGAATTGATACCATTGAATGGCTACCACGCTCGCCTAACCTAAATCCAATAGAACACCTCTGGGACATTATGTTTCGGTCCATCTGACGGCGCCAGATTGCACCTTAGACTGTCCAGGAGCTCAGTGATGCCCTGGGTCCAGATCTGGGAGAAAATACCCCAGACTCCGTCGTCTCATTAGGAGCATGCACCGATGTTGACAGGCATGCACACAAGCACGTGGGGTCCATACAAACTACTGAGTAACATTTTGAGTTGCTGCAATGAAATTTCAGCAAAATGGACTAGCCTGCTGCATCATTTTTTCACTTTGATTTTTGGGGTGTCTTTTAATTCAGTTGTCTGTGGGTTAGAGTATTTTAATTTCCATCAAACGATGTATCCTTTCATTCACCTAACTTTTTACCCAGTCCATATCAGTATAGATATCCAGCATTATATTTTTCCCCATTGAGATCTGATGTGTTTTCAAAGTGTTCCTTTAATTTTTTTGAGCAGTGTATATATATATATATATATATATATAAAAACCTTGAATGCAAACATTTGTTCTAAAATATAGCTTAAAGAACAGTTTAAAAAATGTGGTCTGCTCTCCTAGTTCACAGGGCCGTGTGCAGTTGCTGGCGTTATGCAAAAGACATTGATCACATTCTGAATACTAGTCTACTGTAAAATTAGCTGTCTTACAGTTTTTGTCAGTCGCTTTGGTGCATTTCTCAAATCAACCTCAATATTTGCAAAGAAGTATGTGCATTTCTCAAAACAATTTGTACAAACAGCACCACACAATGGATTACCTGCAAAAGCCTGTAACTTACTTAAAATCTTTAGTTCATCTCTCAAAAGTATAAACATTGACATATGTGTCATTGTCCACAAACAAGATAGTCAAAATTTTTAGTCATGTCAATATAGCAGTGCACTCTGTTAGAATTACTTGATGTAAACTATGGCAATAGTTTGGATTTAAGTAGCTGTATAGAAATCCAGAAGGCTGCATGTCTTATGTATGCCATATATCCATTTCAAATGTACAACACAGTACTGTATGTGGGATATTGATTTAAAGAGACTGTTTCTAAATGTTTGAATTGAGGATACGGTTGATCTCCCAATACTTGGCTGCACCCTTCGACCCCCCTCAGCCATTGTAAGGCCATGATTGAAAACATGGTCCACAATAGTGGCCTTTATTTCATCTGATATGCATCTGTTTTGCCTCTGTACCCTTGCACCACACATCTTAACTCCCCTTCTTCCTCTCAGCCGTTGACCCTGATCGTTTCCTGGATGTTCATCCATTGTCAGAATGTGTAACTCTTGGGTTGTCCTCTGTCTCTATGCTTTTCAATTAAAGGTTCATGAAATGCACCTTTGAGCAATTTCAGAGAATTGATTTATCATTGCTTGATTTACATTATTTTCATTACTGAAAGTCAAGATTCACCTGCACAATTCATGGCAAATTTACAAAAAGTCAAACAGAAATACTTTACAGTTTATGACAACTAGATCAAACATCTTTCATTTAAAGACTTAAACGATGAACTAATGACTAGATCTTTTGAGGGGTAGGACTATTGCACAGAGAGCAACAAATTTTCTAAACACACATTTTGAGCAACAACACATTAGCGACTGATGATGCAGGAAACCACAGACAGATGTACATAAGCAATTGCATGAATGTACAAAGGCAATCACAACGTGTTCAAAAGCTTTTATGATGTGCTGTTCATTGCACAGTTAAACAGTTATTCCAGACACATTGCTGCTATGAGTATTGGAATTTTGTAATCACAGATAATGAACAGAAGTTTTACACATTGGGTTGTTGGATTTTAATGTTTTATGGGAAATTTCTATATATAGAAATATTCTATCTATAGACAAGGGTTTTTATACTGTACCATACAGACCATAAAATGTAATGTAGCTATGCACTGTATACCACGGACACATTATTATACTATTCAGCCCAATATTGAATTTTATTTGCACTTCACTTTTATCCAAATGAACAGAACTTTTTGCACAGCATTTATCAATGGGACATGCGATTATTATACAATGCTATATAACTAAGAAATAATGTGTTAGCATACTATAGCCTATATAGGCTAGCTCATATTATTATATTTCTGCTTCAAATGTTATGCGTAGGTAACAATGAGTGGTGGTTTCAGACAATTTGTTATTAAAGTGCGATATTCTGCGCCGCATTCATACTGACTTTTATTCTGCCTGACAGAATTTAAAGCCTGTACTGAAGCCGGAGCGATTTGGCCAATCAGATGAAAGGGGCGTTTCAGCGCCGCCCACGTGTGCAAACGAAATATCGAAGCTATAAACCGATTTGTGAAGCGCAAACGAAACATGAGAAATCAAGCCAAAATTTCGTTTTCCGTTTGTTGAATGAAACAAAAATACGAACAAACGAGCCGTCTTCTCATTTCTTGTTTTTCCGTTCCAAATAAGAAATGAAATGATCAAAACGTACACGGACCTAACATGGTACTGTTAACAAAGTTTTTCACCTCTCTCCCAGTCCCACTCCCAGCCATGGACGCGGTTCTTGCAGCTCTAGACGGGACCGCCATGTGGCCAGACAGCCGTGCATCCTGTTTGCGTATCCTCTGCGCTTTCGTCATTGGCGGAGCAGTCGGTCAATCCCACCTTTCCAGTAAATATGACTTGTGATTGGACTGTACGTCAGCAGACAGCAAAGCATTGGCCAAGAGCAGAAGGCCCTCCCTCCAGGCTTTTTTTGTTTAAGTTGCAAGGTTGCGAAGCTTCATTTTCGCTCAGTCTGAGTTTCAGAGTTTCAGAGCAGAGCTGCGTGACAACGCTGCCACAAATCACGTGAGTCGCAAGCTCGCAACTGTGTGGGCGTATCTCCGCAAAGTGGGTGTTGTAAACTCAGCTCTGAAAAAATAGTCTGCAATAGGAGTGCAAATGTAATGTAATGTAATAAGTTTCGCCCTTTCGAACCTCAGTTTTCAGAGTTTCAAAACTTTTTTTCACCTATTCGCACACCAGTTTTCAGATCACCATTTACAAGGTTTCAAATCTGGAAAACAAACTAATTCACTGGGAGAACAGTGCCAAATTCGAAACTCTGAAAAAAATATTGCACAACACCGTAAAAAAGAGTGTTGTACTTCTGAAGAAGGAAAACTCAAAAACAAAATTATGTTTGCAGAGATTTTATTTTATTTATCTCTTTGCAACCCTGCAAACCTCTGGGCTCAGAGTTTCTAGCTTTTCACACATTCGCACACCAGTTTTCAGATCACCATTTACAAGGTTTCAAACCTGGAAAACAAACTAATGCAATTAAGGAGAACACTGACAATTTTGAAACTCTGAAAAATTGTTGGCGCAACATAGTAACATTTTTTTTGCAGTTCTGAAGAAGGAAATCTCAAAAACAACATAATGTTTGCAGAGATATTTTAATTTTTTTACATTTTGCAAGCTTGCAAAACTTATTTTTCGATCTTGCAAAACTTTTTTTTGTAAGATTTTGAGTTTTCGAACACTTAGTTTCAACCTTTCAGAACTTTATTTTCAGTTTTGAATCATGGCAGGATATTAATCCCATACGCATGCGCTTGTGACATACATGAATAACGTGACACGCACCTGTAATAATACGGAGATTATGCTGCATTCACGTGCTATCGGAATTATCGTAAATACGGGTCTCCTAGTCGGAAACTGGCCATATAAGGCCTCTCTAAGGCCGTTCATGTCCAGTTTCCGACTAGGAAGCTCATATTTACTATAATTCCGATAGCACGTGAATGCAGCATAAGAAACGATGGCGGGGGGAAGAAAGCATCGCATTCTGGGGAAAACACAACTAGCTGCCACCAGTCTCTGTTCCTTACCCTCATCCAGAAACGGCGAGAAGAACGCGACGGCAGGGTATAGGCAAATAAATGCCATCACATTTCTATGGCACCGAAAAAGCGTGGAATACAGCCATACAAAATCATTACGCATTAGACGTAAATAAATTAAAACAGCTGCCAGTAACACACCTGCTCTTTCTGAGTACATCATTTGAAATAAAAATATCAAAACTCAAAATATGTAATTTCCATACCTAAAATACATATTTTGCACCGTTATGCAGATCATAAACACAGCTAAAAGGTTTTCACTGGCCATCCTTCACAAAACTGAACATCTACCACAGTTTTATCAAAGGCAGACTGCAAAATGTTTCAATACAAGCATTTCAGTCAAATGTAATTTATGCAATATTTCAAACCTTTAACCCACGGGAGAAAATCAACCCTCCGCAACAGTTTAAAATCAGCCCAATTCCGTGCAGAAATGTGGATTTGGCAACCCTGCATCCAACACAAGCTGCATCCAAAGTGATTTAAATACTCCACATATTAATAGCGGCTCCCTGATGTGCAAAAATTATATTCAACATTAGAAAGTTTGCGGGAGCAGGCCAGAAATTCAGCGGGAGCGGGATTAAGAAAACAGCGCACAGGGCTTTAAAGGTGCTGTATGTAAGTTTTTGACTCTACTAAAGCATAAAAATACCATAATATGTTTGCAGATATTTAAGAACCAAGCTAATTTAACATACTTGTTTATCTGAAAAACAATGCTACAGTCAGTTATTCTCCTTTGAAAATGTGTGTTCTGGGCCGGAGTGCCGGTCTCTGTTTTGGTTTGTGAAACCCGCACTGCCAGTTTACCCAATTGTATTTCGGCACCCCAGGTTGCCAGTTGGCGGGAAACATTGTGTATTTCATTTCAGTTATCGTCATGTGTGCTTGTTCTGGTTGGTGTCGTCAATCTGGCAACCTGCGTGTGCGTCAAGTCTGAGGAGGAGGGGCCGGGTGGAAAAAACCCTCTCCAATATTTTGAATTTGGGCTGCAATACCTAGTTCAACCACTAGGTGTCAATTCTACATACAGCACCTTTAATACAAGTCAAGTCAAGTCAAGTTGAGCTTTATTGTCATTCCGCTACATGTGGGGACATACAGTGGAACGAAATGTCGTGCCTCACAGGACCACGGTGCTACATAAATACAGACATACAACAATGAAATAAAACACTATAAACCTATACACAACTAACCTCCTGACAGATTTTGACTAAATATACTATATATAAAGGTTTACCCTATACAAACTAAAGATAAAATATAAAAAAATAAAAATAAGAAATACAAACTATACGAATGCTTCACATAAATACTGTACATGTGCAGAGAGAAACATTGTGAGTCAAGCAGCTGGCTGGGGAACAGTGCAAGATGATTTGTAGTGCATGAGCATGTAAACATACATATATTGCTGAGTCTTTTGTAGGATTGTGTACACACAGCAGTGTGTGAAAAATGTCTAGTGTGCACAGAGGTGAGTGTGTTACTACAGGTGGTTTGTACAGGCCCACTCACCTGTGTGTAGCACACTTTGAATTGCACAGAAAAGTTTCATACAGTTTTTTTATTTGGTGTGGTAAGGTTGGGGGGGGGGGGGTCCATGCTCCAGGAGGTAGGGGTTTGCATGGGGTTTCAGAGGGGGGCAGGGTGGTTTGAGGTCAGGGCTCTCACAGCCTGGGGGAAAAAGCTGTTGAGCAGTCTGGCGGAGTGGGCTCTGATGCTCCGGTACCGTCTTCCTGATGGTAGGAGCTGGAAGAGACTGTGGGATGGATGGGTGGGGTCCTTCACGATGCTGTTGGTTTTGCTGGAGCATCGCGCAATGAAAATGTCCAGGATGGATGGGAGAGGGGCACCGATGATCTTTGCAGCCGTGTTCACTGTCAGCTGTAGTGTCTTTCGGTCTGCTGTACTACAGTTCCCGAACCAGACAGTGATACAGCTGGTCATCACACTTTCAATGGTGCCCCTGTAGAATGTGGTGAGGATGGGTGGAAGGAGACTTGCTCTTTTCAGCTGGCGGAGAAAGTGTAGGCGCTGTTGTGCCTTCTTGGAGAGTGACATGGTGTTGGTGGTCCAGGTAGATCCTCAGTGATGTGCACCCCCAGGAATTTAGTGCTGCTGACTCTCTCCACAGTCGAGCTGTCGATGATCAGTGGGGGGTGGTCAACGGAGTTCCTCCTCCTGAAGTCCAACACAAACTCCTTTGTCTTCCCCACATTGAGGGACAGATTGTTAGTGCCACACCATTCAGCCAGCTGTGCCACTTCCTCTCTGTAGTGCGTTTCATCGTTGTTGCTGATGAGACCTACCACTGTTGTGTCATCAGCGAACTTGATGATGCGGTTGGAGCTGAACTTGGCAGTGCAGTCGTGGTTCAGCAGTGTGAAGAGCAGCAGGCTGAGCACAAAGCCTTGTGGGGCACCTGTGGTCAGTGTGGTAGTGCTGGAGGTGTTGCGGCCAACACGGACTGACTGAGGTCTTCCGGTTAGAAAGTCCAGGATCCAATTACAGAGGGAATTGTTAAGGCCAAGTAGGTTTAGTTTATTTATGAGCTGTTGTGGGATTATTGTGTTGAATGCCGAGCTGAAGTCAATGAACAGCATGTCTTTATTTTCTAGGTAGGTAAGAGCCAGGTGGAGGGTGGAGGAAATTGCGTCGTCCGTAGAGCGGGTTGGGCGGTATGCAAACTGGAGCGGATCGAGTGTGTTGGGGAGGCTGGTTTTGATTTTTTGCATGACTAACCTCTCAAAGCACTTCATCATGAATAGAGTCAGTGCTATGGGATGGCAGCGGTTTAGACAGGACACAGGTGATTTCTTTGGTACCGGTATGATTGTTGTGGATTTGAGACATGTGGAGACGACTGCCTGGCTCAGCGAATAAATCTGTAAGGACATCTGCCAGCTGTGCAGCACAGTCTCTCAGTACCTGGCCTGGTATGTTTTCAGGACCCGCAGCCTTGCGTGGGTTAATCCTAGATAGAGTCTTCCTTAGATCAGCTGGGGACAGACAGAGTGCCTGGTCGTTGGGAGGAGTGGGCAGTTTTTGTGCAGGTGTGTCATTTTGGATTTCAAACCGTGAATAAAAGTGGTTGAGTGCATCTGGGAGGGATGTCTCATCATCACAGGCCTGTGGCAGGTGCTTGTAGTCAGTGATGGTCTGAATGCCTTGCCACAGTCTCCGTGTGTCTCTACTGTCTGTGAAGTGATTGTTAATTTTTTGAGCATATGACCGTTTTGCAGTTTTGATGCAACAGGACAGATTGGCTCTTGCTGTTTTGAGGGTTGCTTTATCTCCCGATCTGAATGCTTCATCTCTGGTCTTTAGCAGCCCATGAACCTTTGCTGTCATCCATGGCTTCTGGTTTGCACGTGTGATGATGGTCTTGGTGACTGTCACATCATCAATGCACTTTTTGATGTAAGCAGTCACTGTTTCAGTGTATTCTTGCAGGTCTGTGTAGGCTGCTGCCTCTTTAAACATGTTCCAGTCTGTGCACTGAAAGCAGTCCTGTAGTGTTGAGGTAGCATCATCTGGCCAAATTGTGATGGGTTTTTGAACCGGTTTGGCGAGTTTCAGAAGTGGATTATATGCTGGCATTAGCATAACAGAGATGTGATTGGAGTACCCGAGGTGGGGGCGGGGTTCAGCCTTGTACGCGTTCTTCTCTGTTGTGTAAACAAGGTCCAGTGTATTGTTTCCCCTTGTTGCAAAGTTCACATGTTGGTAAAACTTTGGCAAAACTGTCTTTAAGTTAGCGTGGTTGAAGTCACCGGCTATGATGAAAAAGCCATCAGGGTTATTTGTTTGTTGTTCGCTGATGGCGCTGTACAACTCGCGAAGCGCGTCCTTAGTGTTTGCACACGGGGGAATGTAAACCGCGACAATAACAATGGCCGTGAACTCCCGCGGCAGATAGAACGGTCGGCACTTCACAAACATAAACTCCACCAGCGATGAACAGTGTTTTGTCACTACCACAGCGTTGTTACACCATTCTTTGTTGACGTACACACACAAGCCACCCCCGCGAGTCTTACCAGACAGTGCTGTGTTTCTATCTGCTCGGTAGCAGGTTAGCCCGTGCAGCTGAATGGCGGAGTCCGGGATGTTGTCGTTTAGCCATGTTTCAGTGAAAACAAACACACAACAATCCCTTGTCTCATGCTGTGTAGACCGACTGAGTTGAATTAAGTCCAGTTTGTTTTCCAAAGAGCGAACGTTTGAGAGCATGAGTGATGGAATCGCTGGTCTAGTGGGGTTAGCCCTTAGCCTAGCTCGTATACCTCCGCGCTTGCCGCGCTTCTGTCCCCTCTCACACCGCCGGCGTCGCCGCTTTGTGCGGGTAGCGTCAGTAGGCGAGGCCGCGGTCTCGAGGTCCGGCTTCAGCAGTAAAGAAAGGCCTCGTAGCTTCTCAGTAGTCGCCGCCGAAAGCTGATGTTTGTACACTCTGCCGATTTCCAGAAGGCTCTGGCGATCGTAGATGTGTTTCCGAGTGTTTATCTGATGATTTTGCGATAAATTGAGACAGTTTGAAGATGAGGAGACGAGACTAACAGACATAAAAACACCGTCTTTTGGACCCTGAGTAGCCGCTGCGTCTGAACGTGCCGCCGCCATTTTAGATTAATTTACAAAAACGCACACAATGAATGGCGACTGTAGAAACCAAAAGCCGAATCCCGGACATTTTGGGTGATTTAGAAATCCTGGCCGGACGCATTTTGTTTTAGGTCCAAAATGAGGACATGGTCGGGGAAAAGAGGACTTATGGTCACCCTAGATTCTGAAGTCCAGTGAAGTGCATCCATCCATCATAAAAATTACTCCACACAGCTCCAGGGGGTTAATAAAGGCCTTCTGAAACGAATCAATGCATTTGTGGTAGAAAAATATCCATATTTAAAACTTTTTTTAAACTGTAATCACTAGCTTCCGCTAACTGTTGTACTCATGTTCACGAGAGAGTGGGTTTCCAGCGGATGACGTAGGACACAGGCGTAGCGTAAGCTCCTGTGAGAATATGCTAGTCTCACAAGAACAAAGTTTTGTTTACAGCAAAGGGAAACCAGCATCCTCCTGGCTAATATCGAAATCCTCCAACATTTTTCTTTACAAATTCTCGTTTTGTACTTCTAATTCGTGAATAGTGTTTTGTTTTGCTCTCTTCTCTGCGCTTCTGCGTTCATCACTTCTCACCAGAGCTTACGATACGCCTACATCCAACGTCATCCGCTGGGATGCCACTCTCTCATGAACACAGTTTGCGGAAATTAGAGATTACAGTTTATAACGTTTTAAATATGGATATTTTTCTAGCACAAATACTTCGATTCACTTCAGAAAGCCTTTATTAAACCCCCGGAGCCATGTGGAGCACTTTTTATGATGGATGTGTGCGCTTTTTTGTGCTTCAAAAACTTCATTCACTGCCATTATAAAGCTTGGAAGAGCCAGGACATTTTTTAATATAACTCCGATTGCATTCATCTGAAAGAAAAAAGGGTTGGTAGATCATGGAGTAATTTCAGTTTTTTGGGTGAATTTTCCCTTTAATTCCTGTGATGAAAAGCTGAATTTCCAGCATCATTACTCCAGTCTTCAGTGTCACATGATCCTTCAGAACTACATACCAAAGTCTTAAAGTTAAGAATTCTCTGTTTCATAATGACGTGAATTATAATAATTTGGGCTGCTCTTATGATACTGTGATGATGGCACTTTTTGGTCATTGTGTCTTAGCCCCTGGTAACTATTTATTATTAATAATAATCAGAAGAAAACAGATTTTAGCAAGTAATGTAGTTCAATAATGCAGGCTGTTCACGGCGTTACTGTAGCACTGAATTCTGACTTTTTTTAAATGTTTGTTTCAGACCCAGATGTGCTTGATACTTGGTTCTCTTCTGGTCTCTTCCCGTTCGCAATGCTCGGCTGGCCTCAGCAGGTTCTTCATTTTAAAGTCCATTTTTCTTTCAACATCATGAACTCATGAAAGAAACCAGACAAAACCAGAAACCAGACAAAAAAACAATAAAGAAAGTCTAGTGTATTGACATGTTGAATGAACCTGCTTTGATCTCACTCTCTATCCTCAGACAGAAGACTTGAAACAGTTCTACCCCAATTCCATTCTGGAAACAGGAAGTGACCTCATCTTCTTTTGGGTGGCCAGGATGGTGATGCTGGGCAGAGAGTTGACAGGCCAGCTGCCCTTTAAACAGGTTGGGTCGATGGCTTATTGCTGAGCTCATAACTCTAAATGCCATATCGTAAGGTTGGCAGGAACTGAAAATTTATATTGCGATGTGCGTCATATACCAAAAGTATCCAAAATGTCACTGAGAAATGTTACCGTCTGTTTTGCCATCAAAATGTCTCTGTTTTGTGCAGCTCTGACTCTTTTATTGCTCTTTCTCTCTCTGCTCCGTCACTGTGTCAAACAGGTGCTCTTTCACTCTCTGGTGAGAGATAAACATGGGCGGAAGATGAGTAAATCTTTAGGAAACGTCGTTGACCCTCTTGATGTCATCTCAGGGGTTTCTTTGGAGGTACAGACGCATATGCACTCTCAGACTTAAGACCTGTTCCAGCCTAGTACAAAACATGAAGATACCATGAAATTGATGTGGTTTTGAGGTATTTAGGGATTGAGCACCAATGGAACGAGGACCCTCTTGGAATTGCTCTGTTTATTTTACTATTGAAACTAGATATTGGGGTGGGGCCAATCAAAGAGCTTGTCTTCATTTTTAATAGCCAATAGCCTTTAGCTTACGCCACAGCAGTGACCATAAATTGCTGCTTGATATTGCTAGTCAATTGCAGGTGGTGTTAGTGGGGGGGGGGGCTTTCTCATTCTCGCATTTGATTGGACAAAAATCGAAGCGATGAGTCATCAGTATATTTGGTCCATGTTTTAAAGCTAATAGTGGTGAAGTCCAATACATAGGGACCAATATTTGAGATAATATTAATTTATCAGTAATTGTTGATATTGGATATTTAATTGTGCACACTCTATACTTTTACATGCCGTCATCTAACACTCACTTAAAGTTAATCTTTACAAATACTTAAATACTTGACTTAATATTTAAATACTTAATACTTTGTCTTTAAAATCGTTAATACAAAGGCAAAGCTCAGAATTAATATAGATTTTCATATTGTATATAAAGTTGTGATTCTTAATTTCATTGTAGCAAACAAATTATTTTAGTCTTTAGTTTTTTTGTTGCTGTTGTTTTTTTTGTTTTTTTTTTTAGAAAAAATCGCATAGAATTTTGATATTAGCTCTTTATTGTTTATGGCCCCTGAAAATAATTATTAATAATTGGCTACAGATTTTGTGGACCAGTTTTGTTATTATTAACTAAAACTATTAAAAATCATTTTTGTTAATTAAAATAAAGCTGAAATGAAAATAAAATATAAATATTTAATGAAAACATAAAAAGAATTAGAATTGTTGCCTTGGCAACTAATTAAAATAAAGTAAGTTTAAAATGAAGAACTAAAATGACTAAAAATAAAATAAAATTAAATGCTAAATAGAAATATGAAAAAAATAAAAATCACAAAACAACATCATAAAATTACAAAAACTTTGAAATTAAAATAGAAAATGATAGTGTAAAAATAAAATCTAATTCAAAATATTAATAAATACTACACAAGTGTATATAAAATAACACTGGAAAATGTTTTTTATACACTTAGACTAACATTAGACTTGGCATTAGACATTTGAAAACTTTGTCCTTTCTATGCCTGTTCATTTTTCCATTCCCTTTTTAGTTCCTACGAATACTAAATCCTCAGTATATTAATAAAAGAAATCATTCAGACATATTAATGAATATAACAAGACTTTGTACAGCTGGCGATGAACATCTATCAGTCAGACGTCTTTATCCAGGCCTCAGGGCAGAACTGACTCTGAAAGCACAGCCGATCCGTGGTGAAATCTGAATATATGAAACGGCTAATCTTCTAATCAGAACTTTGTCACGATAACTTCATCTTCATCTCTGTAGAGACTTCAAGAGAAAGTCAGAGAAGGAAACTTGGATCCGAGGGAAGGCGTTGTTGCCATGGAAGCACAGGTCAGTACGAGGTTCGCTGTATTCCAGTGATCCAGTCATTCCCAAATGAGCAAGTTCACCTCATTTCCTGTGTCCTTCCTGCAGAAGAAAGATTTCCCTAAAGGGATTCCTGAGTGTGGGACAGACGCTTTGAGGTTTGCGCTCTGCTCATATAAAGCCCAGGGTAAGTCACCCTCATTACAGAGTGCTGTAATCAAACCTTACCAACAGCTTTACCCAGAGTTCCTCACTCCCTCTGTTGACGTTTTGTTCGAACCCTGTCTCAGGAGAGGACATCAGCCTGTCTGTGTCTCATGTGCTGAGCTGTAGACATTTCTGTAATAAGATGTGGCAGACAGTGCGCTTCACCCTCGCCACGCTGCATGATGCAAGTTTACCGACATCATTAGCAGAGGTACGGCAGCCAATATCTCTTCATTAAATCAATAAAACTGCCCAGACGAATGCTGCTCGCTGGGTGATACAGTGTGAGAGCTGATCTGGATGATGCTGACATGATTTAATGATCTTCCCCCTTTCCCTGTGCAGCTGGGTTGAAATGAAGTACACACTTTATCTTGCGCTGTATTTTGTCCTGCATTGGCACTATGCTGCTGTTTCACGTTGGCTTTTGTTTGGTGTAATGAGACTAAATCATAAAAGAAGGAGAAGAGTGCCAGTGCAAATGACTTGTAGGACCAAATGGCAGAAAATCAATTTGAAAGGTGAAGCCTCAGTTCTTCACTGAGATTATTCCCATCAGTTGATAACTGTGTTTGCTGCCTTAGTTTCACAGTGTGCTTGTGTCAGTTACTAGATATACTGGCAGCCTGCTTCAAATATTTTTAAGTAAGGAAAGTAATGGAAAGGAAAGGAAAAGTAAAATGTATATTTTTTTAAAAAATTATAAATAATTATATATTTTTAAATATAAAATGTTGTATGAAATAATTCTTTAATTTCAGCAGTTTGCTCTATGCCTTATTTGTTGTGATTTTTTTTTTTTTTTCTAAGGTTTGGGGTTTAAAGAATTAATATTTAGCATGGACAAATTAAATGGATCAAAAGTGACAGTAAATACATTTATGATGTTACAAAATATTTAGTTTTCAAATAAATGCTGTTCTTTTGAACTTTCTATTCATCATAGAATCCTAAAAAAAACTGTATCACCGTTTTCACAAAAACAGTACTACATTAATAATAATAATAAATGTTTTTGTTTTTGTTTTTTGAGAAGCAAATCGGCATATTAGAGTGATTTCCGAAGGATCATGTGACACTGAAGACTGGAGTAATGGTGCTGAAAATTCAGCTTTGCATCACAGAAATAAATTATATTTTAAAATATATTCAAATGGGAAATCATTATTTTAAACTGTAATATTATTTCACAATGTTACTGTTTTTACTGTATTTTTGATCAAATAAATGCAGCTTGGTGAGCTTAAGAGACTTTTAAAAACAAACTTTTAAACAGTAGCATAAATTCAGTCACATGTGATCAAATGTTAAGACCAACTGTATTATGACTATTAGTCACATTGCTCTCTAAATATAAGAATTGAAAAACACACAACAAACTAATATTTATTTTTAGAACCTGGGTTGCCAGATCTGTGTAAGAAAACTAGCTCAGTTGCCAGTCAAAACTACACTCTAAAAAAAAATCTGTAAAAATAGGGCACAATATACTGTATAATTTGAAGGAATTTTTCCGTGTTTATTTTTTACAGGTGTTTTACCAGTATTTTGAATTTTACACTTCATTGCATTGTGTTTTAGAGTTAACAGAAATGTCCATAAAATTAATGGATAATGTCATGTGCAATGAGCTGCCAGTACTTTTTCTGTTATTTTACGGATTTATTTTTTACAGTGTAGCCCAAATATCAAAATATGCCTCTCACTCATACCTAAAATACATAGTTTACAGTCTCTGTTATGTGTTATTATACACACTTTCAGCTTGAAAAATCACTGTATAGTAGTAACCACCATAAGTCTCGTTTCACAAAGAAACTCAAAAAAGCTCAAAGGCTTTCTACCAATACCACTTCTTCACAAAAATCTCCTTACTCTGTCTAGAAACGGTTTTTCATTGGAAGAATATAAAATGGGTAAAATGTTTCAATGCAAGCATTACAGTCAGATATAATGTATGCACTATATCATACCTTAAACCTGTATGAAAAATGTCAACCTATGAGAACAGTTTAAAAATAGCCCAGTTCAGTGGTGAAAACTGTGGACTTGGCAACCCTGCTCAGAACAGATGTTTGATGGGAGCCATTTACGTTATTATAAGTCTGTGTACCATCAGAATGATTTTGAAACTGATATTTCATACAGGTCATACAGTTGCTTTAATGTATTTCTCCCTTTGTCTCTCAGACCTATCCTCTATCCAGCATGGACAGGTGGATCTGTTCACGTCTGTACAGCACGGTGCAGCAGTGTGAGAAGGGTTTCGAGAGCTACGAGCTCCACACGGTCACGTCTGCACTGCACTCTTTCTGGCTCCACAGTCTGTGTGACGTCTACCTGGTGTGTATGATCTGTCATGATACTGATGGATCTTCCGGTCACTGACTGATGAACTGTCGTCTTCTGTTCCTCTTCTTCAGGAAAGCATCAAGCCGGTGTTAAAAGGTGAAGGCTCTGGCAGTGAGGAACAGAGAGCTGGAGAAAGGCAGGTGGCCGTGTCTGTGTTGTATCACAGCGTGTCCATCTCTCTCGAGCTCCTCTCGCCCTTTATGCCGTTCCTCACGGAGGAGCTGTGGCAGAGACTCCTGCCCTATGCTGACTCTGACGGGACGTCCCGCAGCTTGTGTGTGCAGCCCTACCCAAAGACCTCACAGCTGGTCAGAAACAAAACCAAACACTACCAGATAACATGCAGCTCTATGTACGTCACAAAACAACTCTTTTTAATCTCCTCCTTCACCTCAGGAGCACTGGTGTTTTCCTAAGGAGGAGGCCGGCTTCTCTTTGGTACAGGAGGTGGTCAGAGTGGCGAGGTTACTGAGGGCCCAGTGCCAGCTGACGAAGGAAAGACCTGACTGTGAGAGAACCTCAAGATGTTGTTCACTTAGTGCTAATGTTTTGGATATTAGTTGTGTTTGCTAAGGCACGTATCACTACTACA
>JAFVLL020036800.1:0-20000 GCA_021397915.2 Tor tambroides | reverse complement strand
GATATAGGATATTTTATTTAGATATTAAATTAATACCTCCTTATAAATCATTTCAAGACTACTGACAGCGTGTAAATATTCGTTAAGAGTTTTTGCTTATACCAACACTGAATTGTTTCTTACTTCCTATTTCTGAGTTGCAGTTGACACTAAGTTCTTCCATAGTGTGGGTGTGTATGAATACGTGCAAATTACTGTTCTCACAAAGCTGTTATAATAGCACCAAAACTGCTTCGTGTTGCTCAGCTGAATGCAATCTAATTTATTTCCAGTTTTGAAGTAAATGCCACAGCAGCTGGTCAGCAGATGGTGGACCCAAAGAGTGCACGAAAAACAATTTTCGCTACATCTTACAAAAATATGTTGTTGAGTGATCATTTAAAACCAATTGTCCTCAGACTTTAAATGATGTAAGCAGATTTATAAAGCAACGGCAAGGACGCTGAAATCACAAGATCCATATCCAGTCATCAGTCCTCTGATTTTAAGTGCACTCGAATGGATTGCAACCGGTTTTGCCTGTAAAGAATGTATTGCATGAGAAACTGAGCCAGACTTATTTTACATTCTTTTATCTTGGCGACCCATAAATTCATTTCTTTGTTTAGTCACCTCAGTCATCAGTAAAATTTCTTAAGACGTAAGTGCAACTGGATCTTCTGGACAGTCCTGAAATTAAGGTTTTGAGGACTGATCCTGTAGTTTTAGGTGTGTGTGTATATATATATATATATATATATACACACACACTTTTTTTCCCTCATTTTGACACTCTAGTTTCGTCATTAAGTTCATATCTAAAAGTACTCTAATGGTGGGTAGAAAAAATGTAACTAAATATAATACGGATAATATTTTACTAAATATAACCTTAATGTATATCACAAATGCACATGAAAATACATTGCTGGCTTCATATTTAGAAAGTTCAATCATAATATTTTGAGGTCTTTTGCATCAAAGAGTTTGAAAACCCCTGGCTAAAACACATTACCAATAACAAATATGCAAGTTATTTATACAGAATATTTTATTGGTTCAGCAGACTGAAAAACTCATTTGGGTGGTGGGGGAGAATCTTCAATTGTTTCCCAACAGCCAATATTAAAAACCAATGCTCTGTACCATCTCCTCCCTGTTTCAAACACTGATAAAATCAATACTGGGCTGTAAAATGTAACAAATATGTGAATTTATCATCAGACCAGTGTTTCTTTTATCTGCAGAGGCACATTTGCACATGCACAACCATATGCACACAAGAATTACACAAATGAGAAGGGTTAAAAAAAGTAAAGGATAAAATGACGAACAAATAAAAAAAAAGGGAACTACAAAATGGTTATTCGTGTAGCCCAGTACAGAATGATGTACAGAAGACACACGGGACACATACAGCACTGCTAAAAGATGTTTAGATTTTTTTTTCCTTTACTTGGACAGATCAGCTGGTGCAATATATTTAAAGCTGGAGGTAAAAGCTATACAAGTTGCCTCCCTAACCTTGGGTGGGGTGGGGTGGGTGAGAGCCCAAAACTATTTACACTTTCTTTCTCATAAGATTAAGATCACATGGTCAGCACACATAACAATGGAAAACAAACCACAAGTCATGGTGGATAGGTGGGGCAGAAGTATACGGCAGTAAAAGACGGCAAAATACAGCTGAAGCAGATGCATGGCTCCAAAAAGTCCAAACTTTCCACAAGTTCACTCTGTTTATCGGGACTTCCTTAAGTATAGCAATCTCCAATCAGTCTTGCATTTTCTCTCTGTAAGCACTCATCTTCTGTCTCTTCTCCCCACCTTCCGTCGCACCTGCAAAAACATATTAGCACATTCTCAGTGCTTTCAAGATTTCCAACTATTTATAAAATTTTTCTGGACATTCATGATTACAAAGATAAAAAAAAAAACACTTTCAAACATTTCTGCATGAAAATATATTTAAATACATCATGTTCAAGATCTCAGCTGAATGAATTTTTATGACTTTACATCATTCATGGTTATGGTTACAAGTAAGATTTTTTAAACCTTGATTCAGTTGTTTTCTACATGGAATTAATGTAATTTAACAATTATTATACTGGATTTTATCATACTTTCTGCCCAATGAGTTTTTATGACCTTCATTCATGATTACTAGATAAAATATATATATTTTTTAAATCTTAATACAAATTTCTGGAGCAGATTTCTATGTGGAACTATTATTTAAACAATTTTTATATTCAAATTTTTTATAAACAAAGATTTCTGCCCAATGAATTTTTATGACTATCATGATTACTTGATAAAGTAGATATATTTTTATATCTTCATGCAGATTTCCGTAGCAAGTTTCTGTGTTGAATTTTTATATTTAAACAATTATTATATTTTATTATAATTTTAAATATGTCTGTCCAATACGGCTTAAAATCATCCATGATTACTAGATAAGTATTTTGTTCTTTTTTAATGTTCTTCATACCATATATTATATATGGCTTTCACACTCACATACACATATACACACACACACAATATATATATTATTATATCATATATATCATAACTATAATAATTAACTATCATTTTCAAACAATTATTACTACTACAAAATGTCTCCAAATCTGAGATATTTTATTTTAAGATTAGAATGAGGTTCAATGAATAATTTGGCTTAGACATCTCTCTCTTTTTTTTTTTTTTTTTAAAATATAAAATCATCTGATTTGGTTTTCTATGACTATGGGGTTTCAGTGGAAAGGAAACTCACTTTTGGTGAAGAGTCCATTGACTCATCCTCTTCCTCCTCACTCTGCTGGGCTGTGTCCATCTCCTCTTCAGAGTCCTCTTCCTGGTTGGCAGCAGCTCTTGGTCTCCCACCGCTGAAACAGATTGTATAAGTCAAATAAAACCCATGGAACAGACCAAGACACATGTATAGACTACAGGCATCATCAAGAGAAAATGTCAGAAAGCTTTTAGCAACGTGAGTCTGTGTACCTGGCTTTCCTAGCTGCCGTCTGTGACTTTGGAGGTCGTCCTCTCCTTTTCTGAGGTGTGGATTCCACAGAATCGCTGGCGACATCTGCCTCCCCTCTGCGAATAACCATTTCAAATATACGTTAAGAATAAAGGGTTTGTGGGTATTCAGGAAGTTCAGTACCAGTTCATCTATATTAGAGTCATACAAGCGCATACAGGCAGCCACTAACTTTGGTTTACGTCCTCTTCTGCCTTTGGGCTTCACCTCCATGTTCTCACTGCCTGCGTCATCCTCATCGTCCTCCTCTTCCTCTTGCTCATCCTCATTTTCTTCATCCGCAGGTGGAGCTGTCTTCCTGCGACCCCTCCTGCCCTTGCTGGGTGTCTCATCATTTGAGGCTGCTGATTTGGGGGGCCGTCCTCGTCGCCCTCTCTTGGGCGGACTGTTCTGTTCGTCTTCAGTCTCCATAGAGGCCTCTGCCATGCTGCTGTCTTCGCCCCACTGGTCTTCGGCATCGTCTGTGCTCGTGTTGGCGGCTTTCTTCCGGCCCCGTTTGGGCTTGGACTCCTGACCCTTGTCGTCCTGGTTGGCTGCAGCACCCCGCTTGCGCCCCCTGCTGGGCTTTTCTGTCTCAGACGGGCTCTTCATTGAAATGTCTTCATTCTCACTGTGGTCCACATCAGCAGAGTCCAGTCTGGGGTGAGAAAAGAAATCTAGGTTTTAGCCAATGCAAAACTTACCGGCATGGTGCCAAAGTTACTTTGGATGGTTGCGAAGGTGTCAATGTAAGTCTAGGGATATTTTTTGCATGTTCTTGCTGAATATTCAACTTTTCTCAAAAATAAAAACAAAAAGTTAAAATTAAAATAAGGAACAAGTGCACTGACAAAATCTACTAATTATGTACTTCATTAAAAACAAAAAAAAAAACAAAAAAAAAAAACAAAGTGCTGTGAATACTTTCCAGATGCACTGTAAATACATACAAATAATATTAATAATAATTAAAAAAAAGATTGTAACAAAATGTGGAAAAAGTGAAGCACTGTGAAAAAAAAAAAATAAAAAAAATAAAAAAAATAATATATATATATATATATATATATATATATATATATATATATATATATATATAAAGTGAAGCACTGTGAAAATATATATATATTTTTTTTTTTCACAGTGCTTCACTTTTATATAAATATAATTTTTTTTTTTTTTTCCACAGTGTTTCACTTTTTCCACATTTTGTTACAACCTTATCCCAAAATGGATTAAATTATTTTCCTCAAAATTCTACGAACAATACCCCATAATGACAACATGAAAAGTTTTTTTGAAATCTTTGCAAATTTATAAAAAACAAACAAACAAAAAAAAAAAAACACATGTACATAAGTATTCACAGCCTTTGCCATGACTCTCAAAATTCAGCTCAGGTGCATCCTGTTTCCTCTGGTCATCCTTGAGATGTTTCTACAACTTGACTGGAGTCCACCTGTGGTAAATTCAGTTGATTGGACATGATTTGGAAGGGCACACACCTGTCTATATAAGGTCCCACAGTTAACAGTGCATGTCAGAGCACAAACCAAGCCGTGAAGTCCAAGGAATTGTCTGTAGACCTCCGAGACAGGATTGTATCGCGGCACAGATCTGGCGAAGGGTACAGAAAAATTTCTGCAGCATTGAAGGTTCACAGAAGCATGTAGTCTCTGTTAGCCTTAATGGAAGAAGTTTGAAACAACCAGGACTCTTCCCAGAGCAGGCCTCCTGGCCAAACCGAGCAATTGATTGAGAAGGGCTTTGATTAGAGTGGTGACCAAGAAGCTGATGGTCACTCTAGTTGAGCTCCATGATCATATGTGGAGATAGGAGAAACTTATAGAAGGACAAACATCACTGCAACACTCCACCAATATGGGCTTCATGACAGTGTGGCCAGACTCAATCCTCTCTTCAGTGAAGATACATGAAAACCCACTTGGAATTTGCAAAAAACCACCTAAAGGAACCTCAGACTCTGAGAAACAATATTCTCTGGTTTGATGAACCTCAATTCTAAGCATCATGTTTGAAGGAAACCAGCTCTGCCCATCACCTGCAGAGTACCATCCAAAAAGTAAAGTGTGCTGGTAGCAGCCTCATGCTGTGGGGCTGTTTTTCAGCGGCAGAGACTGAGGGACTCATCAGAGTAGAAGACAAGCTCAGTGCACCAAAATATAGAGATAGCCTTAATGAAAACCCAGTCCAGAGCATTAAGAACCTCAGACTGGGCAGAAGGTTCACCTTCCAACAGGACAATAACCCTAAACACACAGCAAGAGTGGCTTATAGACAACTCTGTGAATGTCCTTGAGCAGTCTGGCCTTGAAGCCAATCAAATATTTCTGGAGAAACCTGAAATGTGCATCTGCCCCCATCCAACTTGACAAAGCCTGAGAGGTGACGAGATGAGGAGAAGAATGGCAGATAATTGCCAAATGCTGATGAAAAAAACCTTGTCACATCATACCCAAAAAGATCTGAGGCTGTGATTGGTGCCAAAGGTGGTTCAACAAAGTACTGAGCAAAGGCTGTGAATAATTATGTACATGTGATTTTTTTTTTTTTTTTTTTTTAAAGTTTTTTATTTTTAATAAATTCGCAAAGATAAACAAACTTCTTTCACGTTGCCATTATGGGGTATTGTTTGTAGAATTGAGGAAAATAATAAATTTAATCCATTTTGGAATAAGGCTGTAACATAATATACATACACATATACATATACATATATATATATATATATGTATATGTATGTATGTATGTGTGTATATGTGCCCACATACTGTATTTTGATGCAGCTAAATTCTCAATAAAACTGTTTTCATTTATATATTTGACTGTTGCTGTTGTCAGACAATGGGATGAATATGAAATGGTGATTGAAACACGAACCATTAAGATTACATAAAAAGCTCTCCCTTCCAAGATGTTAATCTGCACAAAAATCCTGATAATCGAGCCGTCGTCTGATGAAATCAAATATACATAAAATAAAGACAATAGCTGTGCTGTGATTTCGGCTATACTTGCATGTAAAGAGAGAGAGAGAGAGAGAGAGGGGGGGGGGGGGGGGGTGCGCGTGCTAGGAAAGCAAGACCGCGCGCTCGCGCAGCAGTACCGGCGATTCTCAAACAAAATAAGGTTTGGGTGGTTTTTTTGAAGGGGAAAAAATTCACTAAAGGGGTCTGCAATGTGCTAAGTTGGCAACACTGTGCATCTCCATTTCTCCAACTACGGGTGAGGCCATGGGTCAAACAGAAAATGCGCGCTGCGTTAATAAAATTAGTGCCGTTAAAATGAATTTGTTATTAACGTGTTAACTTTGACAGCCCTTTATGGTGTCAATGTAAGTATAGGGATTTTTTTTAGCATGGATTTAGGATTTTTTTTAGCATAGTTTGATATTCTTGCTAAATAGTCAACTCTTTTGTGAAGAATAAAATAAAGCTAAAATTTTATACTCAAGTTCACTACACCTACAATTTTACTACACTTACAAAATCTACTATGTACATCATAAAAATAACAAACTTTATGAATACACATAAAAATAAATATTAATAAAATTAGTTACTAAATTTAAATTATATTAGCCCAGCATTAATAACTGAATAAAAATAATACATTAAAAAAGAAGGAAAAAAACCCAATGAAAACCCATGAACTACTAATCGAAGAAACTAATACTAAAAGACAAACTTCAAGTCATTTTTCATCTGTTTGTCTTGGTCACATTATAAAGACACCTACGAGTTTAGCTATTATAAATCGAGGGACGGCATGAGTCATCTCAATGCCATCGAGCAGTACATCCCCCGAGTGCTCTTTCGATGTGGCACAGGTAAAAGGAAACAGCAATTATTGTGCTATCGTGACGCAGATCCATGAAACACTCCATTCAAAACAATCTCAATGACACCTATTCAGAAACCGAGCGTCTCTGAGACGACCATCACATGCCTACCCTTCATGCTTTCACTCGTGCAGGGATGTTGAAAGGCGCTATGATTATTGAGCACTGTGACCTCAAAAGAGCTTGTTTAGTCCACAGTAGGATGTTAATACCACAGCCAGATTTTGCAGTATGAAAATTACTTTTAATAACATCCAAAATGGATTCAGAGGAGGCTTGTGATCAGACTGTAGACAGCACAGAGTTCATAATAATATTACAGTTTTAGGAGAGGGAGTGTGTCTCGTTATTTATAATGCTTGTGTGCTTATGCACACCAGCACTGGTTTTATGGGACATCTGGAACAAATTTACGCTACTGAACAGATTATGCTACAAATATGTAGTTTTTAGGGATGTGCTAAACTGGATATTTTCAAAAGCAGCACAGATTAGAGTGTGAAAGCCATGATATGGTGTTTTTAAATACAGCAATAGTGAGGTCAGATAACTGAATGAATCGTTCATTTAAGTTCGTTATTAATTTACGGGTTCTCAAATTGCATTTGTAAACCTCAGAAAAGTTATAAAGAAGTCTGTATAAATAATAACCTAAGTAATTTTTTTGAAACACAGTATAATCTTCCATATACACTAATGTTTGAAAGTTTGAGGTTGATAAGATTTTTTTTTGATTGAATGTTTTTGAGAAGTCTCTTCATGCGCACCAACGCATTTATCTGAAGAAAAATACAGTAAAAACAGTAATATTATGAAATTATTACAATTTAAATTTTCTATTTGAATATATTTTCTATTGTTATTAGTTTCTGTGATGGCAAAGCTGAATTTTCAGCATCATTACTCTAGTCTTCAGTGTCACATGATTGTTCAGAAATCATTCTAAGATGCTGATTTGGTGATTAAGAAACACTTATTATAAATGTTGAAAAATGTTGTGCCACTTTAAATTTTTGTGAAAACCAGGATTCTTTGATGAACAGAAATAGTTCAAATTGGCAGCATTTATCTGAAACTTATCTTTTTTTAACATTATAAATGTGTTTAATGTCACTTTGACCAACTGAAAATCTTACTGGCCAACTTTAAAATGGTAGTATACATCAATGAGCTCACATGTATGCGCGTTTGTGACACTAACCTTCCTTTACTGCGGCCAGGGGAGCTGGGGTTGGAGTTACTGCTGGCGTTGCTGATGGTCTCCATGCGTGAGAGTTTGGTCTGCAGTTTTCCTGTGGCGGACAGGGGCTTGTTCACAGCACCCAGCACGTTTGCTGCCTTAGGCTGCAGAGAGAATCAGGCAGTCAATCTCACAGTCCTGTCGGACCCAAGAAGGTTAAAAGCACAGAATAGAGGGCAAATATGTACCTTTCCTGGGGTAAAGAATGACTTCATCTCAGGAGGCAGATAGTTCTTTGTATTACTGAAATTCTGAAAGGGAGCAAGAACAGAGATTTAGTGAACGACTGGGAGAAAAATCTATTTGAACAAACACTTTGTTTGAAATTCAGATTTGACCTGCAAACTGAGTTAAAGTTTGTGCCCACAGCAGGGTTTCCACACCTGCTGTCCAATCACTTTCAATGACTTCTGACGAGATCAAGACTTTAATATTTTATTTTTATAGAGATAGCACTCAAAAGAACATGTATTTTTAGGGCTTAACAAGAAAATGTTATATACACTATAGACATTTCCATGACTGTTCAATATTTCATACATTTCTGTGACTTTTCAAGGCCTAAAAATGTGTAGTGCTCATGATACATAAATAAAGAGCTGCTGTTCATGGGAGATATGGGTTCAAATCCAGTCATAATCCCCTACTGCCTTGCTCTCTGTCCACTTTCCCGTCCCTTTTTAAGCAAAAAAAATCCCTGATATTTCTATAACTGGAAGTCCTGCAGCGTCCCTTTTTAAGCAAAAAAAATCCCTGATATTTCTATAACTGGAAGTCCTGCAGCAGTTCAACAAAGGCAGTAGTTAAGCACCTTGTCTGGCTGTGTGAAGTAGCGTGCAGGCAGTACGGGATCTTTAGGCGACTCTAGACTGTATGTGGTGCTCTTGGAGATGACGATGTTCATGGCTACATCACACACTGTGTACAATTTCTGTAAGAAGAGAGAAAATTGAGAAGTGTAAAATCTATTTATGATCACAGAGCAAGATACTAAATATTGTCAATTGTTCATAATACTACCAGAAGACAACAGTAGGACAGTGTAACGTAAATATAAAACAAGGTTCAATGCATTCAGTGCATTTCAATGACTTTCAATCGTTCATGTTTGTTTATCTTTTAAAAGATTTTTAAATGTTTCTGAAATTAGGTTGCATTAATATGATCAAAAATACAGTAAAAACAGTGATATTGTGAAATATTTTCTATTTTAAAATGCAATTTATTTCTGTGATGGCAAAGCTGATTTTTTAGCAGTTGTTACTCTAGTCTTCAGTGTCAAATGATACTTTAGAAAATATTGGAACAGTGATTTTGTGCTCAAAAACATTTATCAATGTTGAAAACATTGTGCTGCTTTTTTGTGGAAACCTTCTTTGAAAAAAGGATTATTTGAGTGGAAAGTTCAATTTTAAAAATTTTGTTCAATTTAATGCCTCCTTGCTGAATAAGTAGTATTGATTTATTATTAAAAGGTTTAATAATGTTTATAGATATTATCTGAATTATACTAATACAATAAGTAATAATGTATTATTATAATATATTAATAAATTATCAATAAATTAAATACAAATAATATTAATAAAAATTAAATATATTTTTATTGCTAGGGTATCAATATAAGACTAGGGGCATTCTTTTAGCATATTCTTTCTAAATGGTTCTTAATAACAATAGTTCAATAATTCTTAATAAAAATAAAAATTTCAATTAAAAAAAAAAAAAAAAAAAAAAAAGGTACTGACCCCAAATGTGTTATATTATTATTATTCCATAAAATGGATTCTTAAAAATACATGTTAATTATATTTATATGCATTTTTCCAAACTTTGGAATAAATTTAGGAGATTATCAGTGTGGGAATGGCTATAATAAATCTTAAATAGACAGATGGCTGTCTTGGAGAGGAGGAGGGGGGTTGTGGAGAGAAAATTTTCATACTGTCTGTAAACATTTCCATGTTTTGTTATTACGTAATGAATTTCCTGTTCTGACAATCATGTATATTTAAAATCTCTAGATATGTTGTTAGTTAGAACAACTTTTGAATAACCACATGAGAAAAACAAAATACAAAGACGGACCTCATTAATCTTGGGATCATCCGGACACTGTCCATCTTTTGTCTGTTTTATGTTTTCCACCATTTTCCTGATGAACGCATGGCTGTTGTTTTCATTTTTGGCCATTAGGATCTCCAAAACAAACCACAAAGCCCTGAAGGAAAAGCAAAGATATGAGAGAGAGAGAGAGAGAGAGAGAGAGAGAGAGAGAGAGAGGAACGGAGAGAGAAACATCATTTTCAAGATTAAAGGCAGATGGCAGCTCTGGAACACCATTTATCAGTGTTTTTGGCAGCCAGCCAAACATCTAACAAACTGCACATTTTCTTCACGGTTTATGAAAATTTGAAGGGCAACATATTGGTAACGAATATCTCGTCCAAATTACGCATCTGACATTTTCAGAGCTTGAAATGACAAGCTAATGAAGAGATAAACATTCTCCAATTAAAGATGGAAGAGAAGCCGAAGGAGTTTGTGTGGACTCACTCTTTGATGTCTTTGAGCTGCTCGATGTCCTGGACTTTCACGTAGTCTGGGTCGTGGACCAAAAGGTGAATGGCATATGGCACCACATACTCCGGCAGGAGCGATATCAGCTTTTCTGCAGTACAGACATACATGCTTATTATGATAATGTGAGTGTTAGAAAAACCTGGGCATATTCCAGGACCCGCAATGTTTTACAATAGCCCTGGTTTGTCCTGTGGCTCATGAATATGAATTACAATCGGAAAAGGTTCACACATCCTCCAAAGGTCTGAAACTAACAAATCAAAACTGAAAAGGATGACGTGCAATGAATTCATTCCAAAAGCAACAAGATGAAGAAACCAACACAAAGGACCGGCGAATCCACTTGACAGGACAGACATAACAACAGCCTCTTTTCCATAATGACCCTGATGAACAGTTCAACTGAGCAGCTAAAGATTTCATTGTACTGGAAGATGCATGAATATTAACTAAATAAAGATCACTAGCACAAAACACACCACAAGGCCTCTAATAGGGAATTTGATTCTGCTTCTGATTCCTGAATGACTGTTTTAGTATTTGAAAGAGTCCTCACCTCTAAAATACCTGGTAATAACTAAAGAAAACAATGGATTCTTTGTGATTCTCTTTGGAACCAACCCAAAAAAAGTCACAATTTTAAACGAATAATTGGAGTTAAGATGCATTGTGAATCAATTTGGAATGGAATTGTGACTCCTTGAACCAAATCTAAATATTTCCATTTTTATAAAGTTAGGCATGAGTGTTTTTCTTTTCTGCAATTCATTACACAAACAACAACAACAACATTTGACAGCCTATATAAGCTGACTGAAATCATGATAAACGTCACACTTAAACCAAAAATGAAGTGAATATCCTAACATGTATATGAACTGGAGAATCACTTCTTTAATTCCTAATGAACTTCACATGAATTACTAATAATTGTTGTTGCTGAAAAGTTTATGATGCACTGAGAATCATTTTCAGATTTTGATTCCCTAAATTGAATAGAATCATTCTGTACAGATTCATTCAAAGAACCAACTCAGAAGAGCAACTAATTCAAACACAAGATGCATGGTTGTTGCTGCATACACAAAGATGTCTTATCTACCATCATTCACACTTCAAAAAAACTGACTTCCACTATCTAGTTATATGAAATATGAACTAAATATGAACTGGTTCTCCATTTCCAGCCCTTGCCGTTAGAGCAGGATTTAGACTGGCTCTTCTTACCGCTGACTGCTGCATGCTGTTTCAGGTATTCCCTGCGCAGGTTGATGTTTTTGACCAGGCACTGGCGGGCGTGCGCCCTGCGCTCCTTCACCGGGTCTTTGGCACACAATGTGAACACGGCCAGGTACTCCAGTGGCAGACGCAATCTGCACAAGCCTTTGTGCAGCTTCTGGGCGAAGGCCTGTCGCACCTGGTAGCACTCATCCTGAGAAAGACAAGAGGATTCATTAGTTCCTAATGAGTCATTTAGCTGATGCTTTTGTTCAATGGCTTACAAAACACACCAAGGACAATAACCCTTGAGTAACCCTGGGTTAAGTGCCACCATCAGCCTTGTTTGAACCTACAACATTTTGGTGTCCTGTATAGAATCCAAACATTAAATCCAAACTGACCCCATTTCCTTTTTTTTTTATAAATGCACACTCCTCATCTTATTGTGAAAGATTAATCAGTTCCTCTGAAACAATTTTTCTACTGACGTCCCTTTTTGGCTGTCGGTTAACAACATTATTTAAAAGCCTGCACAGCCTACCTAAGCATTCTCGTAGCTTCATAAAATTACGGATGAATCACTGATGTCACATGGACATACTAACTTTCTGGGCCTTGAACGTGGTAGTTCCCTTTCTGCCTATGCAGACAGAAAGCTCTCGAATTTCACCAAAAATATCTTAATTTGTGTTGCGAAGACGAACGAAAGTCTTACAGGTTTGGAACGACATGAGGGTGAGTAATTAATGACAGAATTTTCATTTTTGGGTCAACTTTAATATTAAACACCCACTTTCAACAATCCAATTAATTTCCAGCCATTTTTTCTGGTTGAACATCTTGTTGCACTCCGAAAGAGTCACATTATAGAAGTAAACTGAGTTGTGAATGAGGCTATACCCTCTATCTGCAGTAGGAGAGGCATTAATTTCAATGGATTTAATCTGGGGTACTGAAGCTGACTTCTGATTTTATAGGTCAAATAAACTGGACATAAAATTAGATTTTAAAGCACGACTGGTGACCAGTAACACAGCAAATCACTACACAACCAGCCTGTTAGTCAAAGCAGAGTAACCCATTAAAATGATGTTACAGGATCTTCTTTTTGACATTAAGATGAAAGATAAGTCCATCAGGGCAATATGGAGTCAGATAAGGAGTCGGCGATGGGTCTTACGTTGATGACAAGGGCGCAGAGCTGGTATTGCTCCAGGGTGATGATCTCATGGTAGCACGGCTCCTGAGCGAGACGAAGAATGGCACAGCCGGCTGCCAGCCGCAGACGAGACATGTCCGGCTTACTATACACACAGAAAATCAGCATAAGACATAAATAAATAAATAAAATGTATGTGTGTATTTATTTATTTATTTTATATATATATATATATATATATATATATATATATATAAAAAAAGTCTCACGTATGTCATCATTTTACAGCAAAAGTGTTCATTAATTTAGTGTAGAGTGTTGGAGTTTCCTATATAATTATATCAAATGTATGATTTCCAGCTATTATTGTACATTTTCTTAAATTAAAATTAACATTTGATGGAATAAAATAAATTTATCAGAAAAATATATAATTAGTATTTTAAAATAAATATTAAGTCATACCTGTAAAAACTACGCATTTACAATTTGCGAATACAAAATAAAACCATATAATTCACGTTTTGATTATTACATTGACACTACTGTTCAAAGGTCGGTAAATTTTTTTTAAAAAGCAATTAGTACTCTTATTCAGCAAGGATACATTAAAAAGAAAGACGAAAAATGGCAATTTCCACAAAAATATTAAGCAGCACAACTGTTTTCAGAATTTATAATAAAAAATGTTTCTTGAGCACCAAATCAGCATATTAGAATGATGCCTGAATGATCACGTGACACTGAAGACTGGTGTAACGATGCTGAAAATCCAGCTTTGCCATCACACAAATGCATTAAATTTCAAAATATATTAAAATAGAAAACAGTTAATTTAGATTGCAAAAATATTTCACAATATTACTGTTTCACTGTATTTTTGATCAAATAAATGCAGACCTGGTGAGCATGAGAGTTTTCATAAACATAAAAATATCTTACAGACCACAAACATCACGAAAATGGCCTTTTATTTTGTCCATTTTCCCTGTCAGCAGTTTTGATGACACAGCTCAGTATAGTCGCTAGTAAAGGGTTTGAAACCTTGCAAATATCACTCACCCCATCTTGCCCTGCTCCGTCAGATCACCATCGCTGCTCAGGATAGCCGTCAGCATTCTCAGAGTGGAGTTGCCTGATTTACTCTGGTTGTTCTTCACGCCGAGCAGCCATCTGACCATCAGTTTCAGACCCTGAATCTGAGACACAGAGAAACATTGAACACACTTTACTCCTTAGTATCATCTCCTATGAGTGCAAGCTCAAGTGCCATTTTTCACAATGTAAAGGAGAAAAACAGAAGAAAAGAAAAGAACCTGTCTATCCATATCTGTTGGGAACCAATGCAATACTGGCTGAGATGTGAATCACTCTGGTACTTTCTTCAATAAAAATGAATAATAAATGGCAAGTCAAATCTTAGCTGCGTCTTACCTTAGCCAATGTTTCAGGAGAGACTTCATCATCCGGGACCCACAGCTTGGTGGTTTTCTTGCCAGGAATCTTTGCAGCAAACAGAAAATCTAGATCAGTATCAGATGCCTCAAAACTCGAGAGTGAGGAGAATCCTTTATTGCTTGGTCTGAAAGTTTGCTAACAAGATTACAACTAAAAATAAACACTTGTTATAGAAGCGAGGAGACAAATGATGTGTCACACGTCTATGTATATTAGAGCACATGACTTGCTTTAAAACCACTGGAAAATGAAATAAAACTACGCCCACAAGGTCAATCAAATGAGATCAGTAAACAGGATCTTAAACTTTCTCACCCATTTACTCTTATAATTACACTGGGTTGATTTAAGCCTTAAGCAAGCACATTCCCATGAAATCACATTAATTCAGTAAGTCCAAATTAGTTAATGCTACAGGCAAATAAACGCATGCATATTTAACGCTGTTCTCTCGACCAGCTATGATATCCATTATCAGCGGGGCTTTCACAATCATGACATTTTGGCTGATTTATTGTTATGTAAATAACTGTGATTAATGATTTAAATGTCTAAGGGTTTTATTATTTTTTTCTTTCTTTTTTGTCTTTAATACAGTTTAACACACATACACCATAGTAATTTAATTAAACAACTTAATCACACAAAACAGTTCCAAAGCAATGCTGTAACTTACCCGGTCGTTCATTAGCAGGTCTTTAACGATGAAATTGGCCACTAAAGATTTGAGCGGAGCTGCAAACTGTTCCGGGGCCAGCATGGCCAGGTGTCCCAGCGTCGTTAATGGGGTGATGAGCTGTTCCATGTTGTCTGTGTCTAGACTCTTATGCAGAGGCTGCAGCAGATAGAAAGCAATTGGTTAGAATGCCAGACCTCCAAGGAAAGTTTTAAAATGAATATGTGAAGGGAAAGGAAAGTTCATTTCAGACGCACAATAAAATGATAAAGATATTATTACAGATATTTTTTGTCCTTAATCTTACCTCAAATATCTGTGCAAAGTGTGTGTCTCTGTTGGAGAACATGGCATGGATGCAGTGGATGGCATATTTGGCCTGGCGAGGAGGACCCTTCTTTGCTTTGTGCTGCAGTACTGGTAAAAGGACTCTAGGGGGCAAAAGGAAGTCAAATAGGCAGGAGTGAATGGCACCATCTAACTTTATGGATGACTGTACAGCACAATAGAAATTAGTTTTCAATAAAAGTGACAGAACATCTCAGAAATCAAGAAATGAGAAAGCATGTTTGAAACTTTTAAAATAATGGAAAAAATCAAGCAGCATCACTCCTCTTGAATAAAACCCAGATGAGCTTTTCTGATCAGCGTGGGCCGTGAGATGGACTCAGACTTACGATTTGATGTGTGGGAAGCTTTCCTCCAGTTTGCTGCCGGTGTTTTTGAAGATCTGCAGCGCAGCCTCTGCAACCTTCTCATCGTCCATTTTCAGACAACCCAGCAAAGACTCAAAGGTCTCAGCAGAGTGGAATGACACAGGGTGGGTGAAGGACAGGACCTGAGGGGCGTAAAGACACTTTACAGCTACAAACATACCTCAGTCTAATAATAAAAAGGTTACTTTGAATTTTTACATGAGTGGTATTGTCTGCTGTCATTTTACTGGGCCAAGATTCCTCAAAAAAATCTGTTTCTCTAAAAACGTTTATTGGAGTCTCTGATTTAAACTTCAGTAGTAAAAATGCTATAGCACTGGATAGTTTGAGTTATTTCCATAAATCAATGCAAACTGTCTATAAACGGATTCAAAACTTGATTCACCAATTCATTTGTATTAAATGATACCAGATGGTTTTGGTAACTCAAAGTGATTAAATTCAGATTTTTAACGTTCTGAATCAAACAATAACTGTTTGGTTGAAATTATGAGTCATCTGAGGAATAAAATAAAAAATAAATAAATAAATAAAATGAAAACCTGTAGCTCAAACAACAGCGTATGTCACTAGTAATGGCAAGGTTTGATAAATAAAATGACAAAATGTATACCTGAATGAAATGTAAACCACTTTGGATAAAAACATTCAGAAAATTAACTAAATAAAAGAATACAATAAAAGATGATAAAAAAATAAAATAAAATATGCTACACTGCAGCAACAAATCAACTAAAAAATTCTGACTTTAAATCTAACATGCATGTAAGTATCTGTGAAAATGGATATAAAGCCAACACGGACAGAGTCTAATGTGGGCAACATGTCTAAATATTTATTTACCTTCAGCAGCTCCAGGCCAGCTCTGATCGCTTGCTCGGTCGGGACTCCTTCATCTTCATCATCAGCAGTTCCTTCTATAGATTTGTTTACCTGTTTGATAAGTGCACTGCAGAAAGAAATGGAGTGAGACTGTGTGCAAATGATAGTACATTTACTACCGGTATTTAAAAGTCTTAATGTACCTGATGGATTCTGTGTCGATATGAACAGGCGCTATCCTCTCCAATAAAAACTTGACCATCTCTAGGAAAGGATTGCTGGGCTGTTTGGGACTGCCCAGTTTTTTGGTGATTTCTTTCTGTGGGGTGCAAACAACCACAAACTGAGACAATTTCAACTGCGATGGTAAAAACACAATTTTGCGAGGTGAAGCGATTCGGTACTTACCACGCAGACTTCGGCCTGCTTACACGAGCAGGATGGGCTCACAAGTGTCTCCAGTTGCTTTCTGATCTTCTCGTCCTCCTCAAGAGCCTGAGCGAGCTTCTTCACAAAGTCCTGCGTCTTGCCTGGGTCTGGCAGGTTTCCTTCAACACAAAGATGGAGAGATGTTTCCTCCTCAGTGAATGTTTTTTCTTACTACATAAAAGGCAGATTGTACTTGACAGGAGAATAATTTTAACAGCGCTGCGGAAGAGACAACACGACTTACTTGTGATAACCATGACCTTTGAGAACACGGCCTTGTTGTAAGAGTCAGACTAGGGAAATAAAGAAAAAATATTCAAGAATGTTTAAACAGATGCAAACCATGTAATAAAAGAGATTTAGAAAAGCAATAACCAAAACCAAACAACTGTGAGGGAAAACCAACTTTTGGCTGTTTTATGAGATCCAGAAGATCTTTGACGTGGTGTCGCAGCATGTTCTGACACTTCCACATTTCATTCAGAGCTCTATAGGAGAGATGGACCACAACCACCACAATCAATATTCCAAGTCCGCAAATACATCTTTATAGGTCCAATAATCTATTTTCAGACCCATAAGCACTTTATAAAAACTACAAGAAACAACTGTTTTCTCCCCATAATGTGACACATTTCCAAGTCAAACAATATTTAACAGGGTGGGACTTTTTGTTTACAGGTTGCATGGTTCAAAATCAGCTACTCAATTTCTGCACAAGCTGATGTTTTAGATCAGAGGTGCCCAAACTTAATACAAAGGGCCAAAAATCAAACTTGATTGAGTGGGCCAAAAAAAAAAAACGTTGCACTATATCCAACTATATTAAAAATGTATTACATTTTAAAAAGTAATCATAAATAATATAAATAATTATTTAAAAAAAATGTAATTCACTTATATTTCGTACATTTCAATAAATAAATAAATAAATATTAATTAGAAATGAACATATGCTTCAGTGGCATTTTTTTTCCATATTTTTTGATATTCTATGAGGGGCCAAAACAAAAGTCACCAGGTGCCAACTGTAGCCTACAGGCCTTGGTTTGGGCATCTCTGTTTTAGAATAAAACAAGAATTACTGCACCTACTTGACAGCATTTCCATCCAATGTGGCGTACAAGTAATACAGACACTTCATTCGCTCTGTAGTCTCTAGATTGTGAGGCACAAGATATTGGGCGAAGATCCTCTCCACAAGCAACCTAGTGGAAAAAAACAAATCCGATCTGATCTTTATATTTTTTTAAATTTAATTTAAATTCCTTTAATATTGCACATTGTTTTCTTTGACATGTTATTACCAAAATTTAAATGATCTTAGATGGCATTCAAGTGAGCTCAAATCTCATACCGATGACCCAAATCATAACACGAAATTGCTTTTGCACAGTTGTCATTGCATGCTTTAATGATGCAATAACATTACAAACCAACTCATCAGCGAGGAGTTCAAGATGGGCATGTGGACAAGCTGTATGCAACACACCAGGAAGGCTTGAAAATGAAAAGTACTGCTCGTTGCAAAGCACAAAAACACCAACAAGGTCATAAATGATTACAAGACAGGATAGAGAATCATGTTTCAAACAAAAAAGACCACAAATGAACTCAGCATGTGCATTTAAATTTCAAATGAAAGAAGTTGCGAGCCACAAATTGCGACCATCTCTGCATTTGTCATCCTGTGGCTCCAGTCTTGGGTTCAGTGTGGGATAAAATCGGTGGTAACAGTTTATTTGAAGCCTGTATATAATAAAACATTACAAAAGGTGTTCTTTGTGCATAATGCACTCACTGTGCCTTATGTACCTCCTTATGGACAGGTCCAGTGCTCAAAAATAAAGCAGCACAAAAGGCTAGTTTCACCTATTATTTATGTCTTATTTATACGCACCTTGCAAATTAAAAATTTTTGGTTTGCTGTGATGCATTCTGTTGAAGTAAATATGCTACTGTTCAAAAGTTGATTTTCATTTTAAATAAATCAACTACTTTATTTAGTAAATTCATCAATAGTGTTGTTACAAAAAATTATATTCAAAAGTAAAGCTGTTCTTTTGAACTTTTTTTTATCCATCAAAGAATCCTGAAAAATGCATTATGGTTTACACAAAAATATTAAACACCACAACATTGTGAGAAGAATAATCAAAATAATAGAAACGTAGTAATATTTTACAATATTATTGGATTTACTGTATTTAAATCAAATAAATGCAGCCTTGGTGAGCATAAGACTTTCGGAAAAAAAACAAAACAAACAAAAAAAAAAACATACGATCTCAAATCTTTGAACAGTAGTGCATCCCTTCAAGTTATGTAGCTGGTTAACCTAGATCAAGATCAAGTTTACTCTTTGAACAACTAGTTTAAATGGTTGAAAATTATACACGAAATTCCATTATGTTCTTATTTTCAACTAAAGTGTATGAATATAACTAATCAGGTGCATTATACCTTTGTAATTTTGAGCCATTACTGCAAACTAAAACTAATGAAATTAACTGTTGTAACAATTTAAACAATTTATATAAAAAATATATTGTTGAAAAAAAAAAAACATTTATACATAAAACATTTCTGACATAAATACAAAAATAATTAAATTATTATTAAAATTAATTAAAATAAAAAATGATTAATAAATTTTGTTTTTTTTTTTTTAGATATTTTTGTGGCCAGGGCATTAAAAATATAGGCAGTATGATCACCAAGCAGAAAAAAAAAAAAAAATCTTGTTAACCCTGATAATGTATTACAACAGTGATTAACACCATTTATAAAAACAGATAATGTATTACATTTAGGGCTGCAG